>JAIGNY010004447.1:1785000-1875000 GCA_020152595.1 Chiridota heheva | reverse complement strand
TGTACATTCATTTTTTTTCTTTTTCAGTTGATATAGAAGCTGGAAAAAATGACTAAAAATGGTGATACTTAAAGAGGGAGGCTCGTCTCAGTAAATACGGTAATTAAGCTAATTTGTTTTAGATTTCTGCAATTATCTTTTTTTACGATTTAATTCAACTTTTAAAGTTCTTGTAAGTAAACAAAATTAAAGGATTAAAAACAATCAAATGTGACGTTTTAGAAGTAAATCTTAAACTTGATAATGATATTGGTTAAAAGAGTCAGGTTGTAATTCATGCTAAATTCCGATATGATTTGAGGAACAGCTGCAAATCTTTCTGCAATTCTTTAAATTCATTTCCTAAATTTCAGTTACTGAAAATGATGGAAAAGTCTATTTCTGTTAGGGGTTGATAAAGGTTTATTAAGATTTCAAAACAACTTTTGGTGATAGTTTGGTGTACCCCTCAATAGCTCAAAGAACTCTGGTTCAACAAGCAAAGTTTTATAGATTTAAATTGAAAAACAAAATACCAAGGTGGCTCCTGTAATACACCACAAATTTGCATAATAATTTGCATAATAATCTAAATAATGATGCCTGAAAAATCAAAACAATGTAAAGCATGATGGTGAATTTAGAACTTATTTGTATCATGTTTTTCATGGATTTGAAGAGATGTTACAGTAATTTAGCAAATATGGCCCTCACACTTCCAAAAAAGTTTGTGAATTTCATGAAAAATAAATTGCAAACTTATGTTGACTCTTATTACATAAATAGGCGAATGTAAGAGATTTGAGTCGGAGGAGAAAAATAAGATAATGTGTGTGTGAGCGGCGGGGTGGTGTGTGTGTGTAGGGGGCACGAGCATCCTTTCAATTATGCATAATTCAAACATGTTTGTATTCTTTATTACAAAAAAAAGAAATATTTAGCAAATGGTTGTGGGGAAAGTGCAACCCTTGCCGTATGATTAGCCGCCCATGATTACACATGTATCAACTTTAAAATTGAATTTGTTATTTATATATTACAACTTCAACCTGTGTATTTTTTATATTACATTTTTTATACGGGCTCACAGCATGCATGTAGTTACTATGCCTAGGGATTATTTAACAAATCCATGCCATGCTAACTCGGTCACGAGAATCTGAGATGCTGGAGGTCCCCGGAGGCCAACGGCGATTTGACTAGCATTTTTTTCTTCACAGATATGCACTTATAAGTGTTAAATACAACACTTATAAGCGTCTTTACTTAGACTTGACAAGCATTACATATAATACTTTCAAGTGTTTCAAAGTAACCCTTTACAGGTGTTAGATTTTTGGTTCCGATACTAATAGCATAAGGAACCTATGCAGTCATGCTAATATGTGTGTGTGTGTATGTATGTATATGTATGTATGTATGTATGTATGTATGTATGTATGTATGTATGTATGCATGTGTGTGTATGTATGTATGTATGTATGTATGTATGTTTGTATGTATGCATGTATATCAGGGTGGCATCATTGTCAAAATCATCTTAAATAAATCTGATCTAATAATTGATATTATATAAGACTTGTTAGAATAGCATTCGAAGATATCAACAGGGTTTTCAAATTCTATGTCACACTTTAAATTCTGACATCAAGGATCAAGCTTATTCAACTTTTGATATATTACATTTCTAATTCTCTTCTTGATGATATTACTCAACGATAATATAACAATTTCAGTTCGAGATATCACAAATTGAATTCACTCTTGAGCTTGATTCATGTTATACATGAAGCAATATACAATCGGCAAGTGACAGCACTGACACAATTTGTAATATTCGAGAGCTCAACTTCAGATAACAGAAAATACAAAAGTGATATCAAAAATAGAATTTGAGATATCATGTTTTGCATATGCCACAGGGCGGCGAAGCCGGGGCTGGGAAAGGGGCCTTGAGTCCCCAACCATTTTGGGTGAACATGTATTATCAGGTTACCCGACCTCATTAGCCCACAAAATCGTTATTGTCAACTGACCTCATTAACTCGCCAATATTTTGAACGCTCCGCTGCCCCTGAGTCACATGCCTGTATGAAATTTGCGATATCAGAAAACATACAACTTTCGAATATCAAAACATATCGTTCAAAATGAACAACTCGACTGGATCTTCTTATGGTCAGTGTGGTGGTCAATTAAAGTGACATGAAAGATTACAAGATAGACTTGTGAAGAGAATATTAATCAATTAATTGATTAATTGATTGACCAATTATTGATTAATTTTTATTTAATTAATTAATCAATTAAGCAGCAATGATATATCAAATTTTAAAGTTCATCAACTGAGTAGAATTGACTGCCATGACTATATATGAAATGAAATGTTAATTAAAAAGTAAGTCTATATAGGCACAGTGCCAATTAAAGTGCCGTTTTTGGACACAAAAAGTAATACAATTTGATAGTTCTTTACCAGTTTACTGGACAAAGAACTTTTCCCACAATGCAGTCGATACTGTTTTGTCCTGTATAAGATGGACTGCTGCACTTTCATGGTGATCTGGTGTTCAGATGGGATATATATATATATATATATATATATATATATATATATATATATATATATATATATATAATATATATATATATACATATATATATATATATATATATATATATATATATATATATATATATATATATATATATATATATATATATATATATATATATATATATATATATATATATATATATATATATATATATATATATATATATATATATATATATATATATATATATATATATATATATATATATATATATATATATATATATATATATATATATATATATATATATACAAGAAGAGACTTATATAAGACTAAAGAAACACATTTAAAACACGGTACAATGGACACATTCATAGTTTCAGAAACGAGGATAAACGGTAGGCCACAACATTAAGTGAATACATCTGGAACTTAAAAATCGAAAATAGAAGATTATTAATAAAGCAAAGCCATACTCATCATCAAGCAAAATGTGCAACCTATGCTTGAAGAAATTCTAATAATATACAATCCACACTTAGCATCATTAAACAAAAGAAACGAGCTGGCCAGTGCATGCAGACACAGAAAGAAAAAAAAAAAGATTTATTATGTAACTATAGATAAGAGCTATTTTCCACATTGTTAGAACATACCACACCTTAAACAGTTGTGCATTGTAATTCATTATCCCTATACACTCAACATTTTTGTTTCTGATGAGTGAGGTCTTATATTACAGAAACATACATATATATATATATTTTTATATATATATATATATATATATATATATATATATATTTATATATATATATATATATATATATATTTATATATATATATATACATATATATTATATATATATATATATATATATATATATATATATATATATATATATATATATATATATATATATATATATATATATATATATATATATATATATATATAAATATTTATATATATATATATATATATATATATATATATATATATATATATATATATATATATATATATATATATATATATATATATATATATATATATATATATATATGTATACGTATATTATATATATATATGTATTTATATTCAAGTAGGCCCCGTTTTGGATGAAAATATATATTAAAGCAAAATTTGGTAATGCTTTATTCAACATGAATACAAATATAGGCATAGAAAGATATTTTCGAGGGCCTCCCTCTTTTTAAGCTACATATATGCAATGGTACAGAAAATGAGAAAATTAAGAGTTCAAAACCGTATAGCATCAGCAAATTGCTTAAATAACCAGAAGCCAGAAGCTATTCATTCATTCGTCAAGCTTCTGGTGATTGAAGCCGTTTGCTGATGTTATACGGTTTTATATGTATGTTGCCATAATGCTAGGAACGGATGTGACACAGACCTGGCCAATGCATGATTCGTGTGGCCAGTACTGCGGCTAGTTAGAGAGGTCACTGTTGCTCAGATGCCTTCTGCTCCTTCAATTATTAAGATACCAACGCTATACTGCGGCTTCAGTCGCCTACTTTTTCATTGCAGACATTTGCCAGTATGTGTGTGTGTGCGTGTGTGTGCGTGGGTGGGTTTACACCCACCAACTGATGACACTCGTATGTTTACACACCTTCAAAGCGATGGCACGCACACAACCGATGACGTCCTCGGTTGTTTTTAGTTCTAAAAATGGCTGTTTTCAAAACTATTATGACTAAAACACTACTCTACTTCAGTATTTTTGCATTTCGGTACATGTCACCTGTTAAATAGCAAAACACGTCTCAAGACTTTTCTTTTTTAATCATGTATTACTTACTGAACTTTGGGGCAGCATTCTGGGCGCTTTGTATCCTATGGAAAAGGCGCCTACTACAAATGAACATGGATGGATGGATGGATAAGTTGAAGTTACGAGTGTAACCTAATTTCCTAATACCGCCATCCCATATGTGTGTTGTTTATTGATCGGTCACCAGTTATAAAGGATTACGCCACGTCATCAGTTGTAGGGTCTACACTTGTATGGGTGAGTGGTCACCAGTTATATAGGATTATGGATACGTCACTAATTGTAGGATGTGTGTGACTGACCAACAATGACATTGTGTTTTTGACATTCAAATATGCCAAAACTTTAGTTGGCCCCTAAATTATTCGCATATATAAGAGTATTACAAATAGTCTTACTACACTACTGTGGTGTAGCGGTTATCATACATGTCTACAGATAACGAGGCCCTGGGTTCAAGCCTGGGTCGGGTAGACACGCCAGTGCACCACAACTGCTTATCAGAGGCCGTGGACATGGACTTGGTTGTCAATGTTATGTCTCTCTGTACGTGGTACCTGTGTTCTCGTCCGGGTCGTATTAAGCGTTTCGTGATAGCATTGTTACTATCATAACCGAATACGCAGGCGACGACCCCGTCATTGTAATTGTGTGTTCACTCGTCGTCGTCGTCGTCTTTGTCCACTACGTCATTTATGCATATTCAATACCTCCCTGCATGTTGGGCAATAAAATCTTTCCTTCTCACTATCTTCTTAATCTTAGGACATGTAGGATACGACGATCATTGACGATGCCTTCAAAGACTTTATTCGATTAATAAAAAAAAAAATTCTTGTCGACTGCTAAGGGGGAAAAAAACAGACAATAAATATTCCAGAAAAGTTGCATGTCGTTCAGGTTTGAAATGTGATAAAGTAAATTTTTGACTCGGTGCCTAACGCTTGTAAGTTGTATGTTATGTTATCGAGTTACCTACAGGTAGTCTAACGTTAAGCCTAGCCGCCTTAATCCTAACGAATAAACTTATGTAGCCTAACGTTAGGTCTAGCCCCCTGGCCTAACGCTAGGCCTATGCTATGGTATGATGGTTAGGACTTAGTCTCCCATCAGACAGAATCAGAGAAATTTTCGTGTTATAAATTTAATTTGGAGGCATTATATGACAGTGCAGGGTGTTGCGACAAATAACGTATGAAGCATGAAGATGCCACACTATAAATAATGTGATTGTTGTTTTTCCCGAAAACTTTGCCTAACGAGATCATTTGTAACATTAATGTGTCTGATCTGTGTTAGGCTAGATTAGTCCTTACTCTTGGTGCCTAACGTTAGGCCTAGCCTACTACCGAGTATTACAAATAGTCTTACTCTTAGTCCACTACTCCTAACCGTCATAAATTCAAAGTTTAATGTCAATTAGTTCGGAACAAATAACTAACTCAATGAGAATTCCTTTGTGAGTCTTCCCACAACAACATTCGTAATAGTTAGGCCTAATGTTAGGACTTAGCGTAGGCCTGGCTTGAGGCTTAAGGCTTAAATAATAGGCCCTAATGTTTTTTATGTTTATCGTAATTCTTGATTTGGTGCACTAAAAACTTATCAAAAGTTTTTGAGTCTTTGCCCTGCTGCTAATAAAATTCAAGCAGGAATATCCTAGACTTTCCCATAATTTTTGGGGAAGATTGCAGTGCCAGTCCTCAGCTAAAAGCACAGGTGTTCCTAGCGTTATGGCAACCTATATACTAACTAGGCCCCAGGCTACATATATTTCAATAAAAGGTAGGTCACTTCCTAACAAGACTTTCGAACTGTATATGATTTTTTTAACCAACTCGCGAAATCGCTGAATCTTAATTGTTTTTTTTTTACTCAACTCACATTTGCTGGAGACTCCCTTCTGCCCTTCTTTGTTTATAAGCCAGAGTATTTGTTATTTTTTTCTGATGAGATGTACAAACGATGGATTTTCTACTGACATTACAGTCATAACAGTGTAAAACCCAACAATTTGCTGCAAACTAATTGAAGTGCTGCTTCTTCATGACATCATTGCAACATTTCTTTGGTTTGCAGCAAATTGTTAGGCTTTTACACTGTCATGACTAATGTTGGTAGAAAATCCACCATTTGTACATCTAATCAGAAAAAAAGAACAAATGCTTTGTCTTACTAATAAGCAAAGAAGGGAGTCTCCAGCAAATGTGAAGTCGAGTAAAAAAATGTAATCAAGATTCGTGAGTAGTCAAAAAAAGAATTTTCATATTCCTTTTTTTGATATACGGTTCGAAAGTTGTGTTAGAAAGTGAAAGTGAATTTTTCTTCAATTTTGGACTAATTTTAAGGAAATTTCCTTCAACGTTTGGGAATTTCTTTCAAATTTGGGCAAATTCCTTAATTCCCTTGCAATTTTTGGAAAATTTACTTTAGTTTGGAGCAATTTTTCTTTGATTTTCAGGAAAATTTATTCAATGTTTGGAAAATCACTTTCCAATATTTGAAAAATTTCTTTCATCCTCGTGTACTTATCGGAAAATTTCCTTCATTATGGAGCAGTTTTTCTTCGACAGTAGTAAATTTTCATCAAGTGGGAAATTTCCTTCAATGTTTGGGATCTCTTTCAATATTTAGAAATTTCTTTGATTTCTTCATTTTGGGGGCAATTTTTCTGTAAATTTTTATCAGTTAAAATGATGCCGAATTTTTACTATTTTGAATGATTTTGCCAAATTTTTGTTAATAATTTCCCAATTTTCCAAATCGAAATAAAACCTGCAATAGGGAAGATGAAATCCTTTCAGGGAGTATGTTTCTGCTGCTGCCTGCTTATAAGTCTGCACCCTTGTCCCAATGTTCCATTAATCATGACAATACTGCTCATAAAATACTTTTTTGACTTGGTCCCCCTGATATTTTATCCTGGCTCTGTTTTGGTTCTGTGGGGTTGGAATCACCCCCTCCGAAAAAAAGTTCCAACATTTTTCATAACTTCAATTATAACAGAACCCCTCCTCGTGATTTTTCTAGATCCACTCCTGGCTACGGTAACTTTTAATGGTATGTATAAGGTTTTGAATATACATCCTCTGCAAGTAATATGAAAGTAATTCATTAACAATGTAAGTATAATTTTGAGTTTCTCAAAGACTTTTGCAGATTGTCCTAGGTTTTTGAAGAAAATTCCAATGTTGAGGTAAAATAGAGTTGCAAGTATGTATGTCTTATTTAAGATGAATCTCTGTGATCAAAATAATGCATGTTTTTTAGAATGTAAAAGTGTGCGTGTCAATTCAAATCCATGACTGCTTAATAAAAAAGCCATGGGCGTCTTGATGTAAATACTCCCAATGGAGGTCTGTTGGGACATTATAAACCTTGGTAAACCAAGCAAGCAACCAAATTCAACGATGTATTGATTACACACGAAGGATATTATTTGTATCAGCACCACCAAAGCTAGAGGATTCTCGAGCTAGGTGTTGTCATTGCTAGCAATCTAAAGCCTTCTAAACAGTGCTTTAGTAGCTAGCTGCAATGGCAAATAGGATGCTTGGTTTAAAAAAGAAATTTTTGTTTTCTTAGTAGAGGTTGTTCTTAATTTGTATAAGTAGTTAGTTAGGCCCCACCTTGAGTATGTTATTCAGGCTTGGAGTCCCTTTTATAAAAGGATAAGTTCATTTTAGAGCAGGTTCAGTGAAAAGCCACAGACTTATTCCCAAAGTAATGAATCTCTCTTATGAATCTAGGTTGCGAATACTTGGTTTGATCTTGCTTAAGGAGAAGAGTATGTGACGATATGATTCAGGTTTTTGAATTCCTATCCGGTAGTGATACTTTTAACTTCCTGTTATTTCTTGCATGTATCAGATAATCATCATGTGACACATGGTAACAGTTTGAAGTTGATCAAAGAGTTCTCATATTGTAGATAGATATTCAGCATTTTAGCTTTTCGCAAAGAGTTGTTAATGAGTGGAATGGTTTGCCTGAGTGGGTGGTTAGCCCCAATTCTGTTCAAAATTTCAAAGTCAACATTGATAAGTTCTTTACTAACTCTGGGCATCTTTTGTGGTGTTAGTTTGGGGCGACTTACCCTTCTTAGCCCGTCATCTTGTTATTTTATATCATGTTATGTACCAACTGACAACAATTTTAACTGTTAAATTGCAAAGGATATTTGAAGGGTCAACTTAGCCTTTTTACACTAGAGTAAAACCTGTTATGCTAAAAATCAAACTTCCTTTTCTGAGGATGAAATGTTTTAATAGCTTCTTTATATGTTTGACAAAATGTAGGAATTGCAGCTCAAAGGATGGATTCTTCACCATCTGGTACAGAGATTTTTAGAAGTTCCAATCCAGAATTTTCCAGTACAGAGGTGACAACAAACAATAGTAATGATGAAGTGGTAATTGCAATTAAACTCGTAAAATGGTGCAAACTTGCTTGGTGGTATTTCATTCTTGCAGTTTTTGTGATGTCATAACCTACATTATAAAACGGCTTCATCGTTAATAAGCTTATTACCAATATAGCATTTTATAATGTAGGTTATGACAACACAAAAACTGCCGAGAATGAGATAGCACCAAGCAAGTTTGCATCATTTCTGTTTAACTTAAAATCAACAACTGTGGAGTAAAGCTGATGAAGGTATAGTTACTGTACTAGTAATAAGCATGCCATGTTTATTTAGGACATCAGATATTTACTGTGACTGAGGATTGCCATCAAATATATTTGGAGACAAACTTCTAAGTGACAACCAACAAAACTCCTTTTTTTTATGAGGGGGGGGGGGCTATGAATTACTTGCACAGCTAGCTGCCATTATTGAAAAAAGAAAAAAGAAATGTATCAAATGCACTTGCCATTCTCTTGGTTTCTGTGGTGTACAGATAAATATGCCCCTGTATTTCTAATAATGTTAAAATAAATTATAGAATGAAACTCTTGTTTTGAGTTGGTTTCAGATCATTTCATCTGAGCTGTTGAAATATAGGTTGCCAGAATATCGATATTGTCAACATTTTCCATAGATGTTGATCATGTCAGTTATTCTGAATTATTGTTTAAAGTGACAACAAGTTTGATGTGCCATGGTGGTATATAACCCTGCATATTTTCAGCCAATTTGTTTTACTTTTGCAAAGAGTAATACCACAAAACTGTTATAAATCTGTCTAAATTAATTCATCTGTATGTCCCAGATCCAAGACTCAGGTCTGCCTCTAATGGCCCACTGATAAGGAGACAGTATGGCAGCAAACAAGTTAGTCGTTACAACTTTGCTGTCACTGGATCATTTTTCTGGAATGAGCTGCCTGTCCACATCAGATCTGCAAGTGACATTATTAATTTTAAGAAGCAATTGAAAACACACCTTTTTACCCAATAATGTAAAGCGCTTAGTTTTGTTCGCAATATAAGTGCTATATAAGCATCTACATAATAATAATAATAATAATAATATTTGTTCCAGTGCAAGAATTCTCAAATAAAGATAGTGAAGTGAAATAAATTACTTAGTAGAAAATTTATATATTCATAAAAAATAAATGTAGCACACTATGTGTATAACAATAAATACCATTGCTATTTGTTTGCTTCTTCAAAAAGAAATTAATGGAATCTGAGCCAGCAGCAGCTATCAACTCCAAGCAGCCACAGATTGGTCCTGATGGTGATTTTAAGCTCCCCTCTGCTACAAATGAAGATGAACAGTGCAGAAATCATTCAGAGACTGAAACATCTAAAGGTACAAGAAGTTCACATAACACAGGTCTTGGCTCGGCAGCAATATGTTCAATATCCAGCATGGAGCCTGCCGTAAAGGGTTAGTTTGCTTTCCTAAATATTCCAGATCGAAGTACATTAAGGCAATTATTAACAAGATTGCTTTAAAAACATGAAAGTAACAAAAGGTATGTGCATATTGGTTAAACATGGCACAGTTTTTCTTCTTCATGTATAATTTGTTATGTAAATGTATTGTTTGTGGACTGGAAGATCTCCTGTTTTCCTTATATAGATCTATTTTATTCTGGCCTGGCTTCTTCCACAATTATTTGAAGGGATGTAACTTTTTCTTGCAAATATTCTGAGTGGAAAAGAAAATTATGCTCATCAATTGCAAGTCTGATATTTAACAAAGAAGTTGAAATAATTACATCAAAATCTTTTTGAGGTTTGTGCCCATTACACATCAAAGAATCCTGAAACTTTAATCAGTCATAACCTCAAAACTGCTCTGATAAAAAATTAGACTGTTCTTCTTCAATAAAAGGAAATTCCCATGGATTTAATTTTTTTATATATGATAGAGAAAATTTATAGAAACAAAGTGGTGAAAAAACTATGTTAATATCTTATCCATTTAGAAGTTATAACAATTAAAGAGTAGGAAAATGTTTTTAAAAACACCTCGTACAGTATGTGTCCTTCAGCTTGGTGATGTCATTAAAGCAATTCCAGCACAGTTCTTATGTATCTATAAATTTAATCACACTTTTTTTACATTATCGAACAGCATTTATGGTTCATTATAGAGATAGGGTGAAATAATATATAATTCACAAGAAAATATTTTTTTTCCTTCTTGGTGTACATCACATTTTCAATGAGAAAAAAAAATGCAAACCATTTTTAAAGAACTACAAAAGATGTCTTGTTGAAATTGTCTCTATGACATTACAGATTTTCTCAATTAGTCACTTTGGCCAAATTCAAAAATGCTTTAAAATTTTGTAACTTCTAAACGGAATAAGATATTAACATGACTTGTCCTTTTTGTTCCAGCAAATCATAGCCACAAACTTAATGTAGCAAATAATGAGACCACTTATTTTAATTAAAATAACCACTTAACCACACAATAACCACACAACCCATGACCAACAGGAGAACTAATAAGGACTTTGATCTAATTGCTAATAACAAAATTGATACTCAACACCAACTTCCCTGTCTACAGACAACAACCCCGGTTCAAGACCAACAGAAGAACTAGTACAATGGAGCCATTGATAAGGGAAATTTGATCCTAATTGCTTGTGATTTTCAGAATAACAAAAATAAAGAGGAAAAGTCTGACTCGACTTGCTTATATATATCAGGTCGGGTCTTATTGTTTGAAACTTTAAGGAGCATAACAACTAATGAACATAGTTTTTTTCACCACTTTAGTTTCTAAACTTTTTCTCTATAATATATGAAAAATGAGAATCCATGGGAATATTTCTTTAAGTGATCTCTTTCATAAGCAATCACACACACAAGTTTTGTAGCTCTCCATAGAACTAGTTAACAAAATGTGAAATGTGCAAAGTGGTTGTTTATACCTTTTAATATTGTGTGTGCTTTTCCAAACAGAAAAGTTGCACACCCATATTGACATGAATTGTCCATAACCCACATGAACAAAGAGTTGACAAACTACATGTCAGAGTAATCTGCATGAACCACTTCAATCTGCATTCCAACAATTTCATAGTACAGAAACTGCTTTAATCAAGGCGCATAATGATCTACTGTGGACCATGGAGAGGCAAGGTGTCACAATTCTTACTCTTAGACCGGAGTAGTGCTTTCGACACTATTGATTGCAAAGTACTGTTACAGCGTTTAGAAGACATCTTGAGTATACATGGTATCCCACTCTCCTGGTTTAGATCCTCTCTTGAAAAGATCTCAAATTTTCATCTTCACAACCATTGCATTTTGAGTACCACAAGCTCAGTGCTTGGACCACTGCTATTTGCCATATACATTCTGCCACTAGGACAACTGATCCGTCAGTATAATCTTGATCTGCATATGTACGCTGATGACACACAGACTTATGTTTCTGTTTGTCCAACAACTATGGAACGTGTCAACCCAGCAGTGTCCAAATTAGAGGACTGTAAATAGAATTCAAGATTAGATGTGACAAAACTTTCTTAAACTTAATGCTAATAAAACTGAAGTGATGGTGATAGGGTTCAGAGCGCACTTTGCAAAATTAAATTTGGCCTCAATGACTATTGCAAGCACTGATGTTCCCATCAAATTGAGTAAATCTGAATGTTGGTAATCTTGGTGTGATGTTTGACACTGGCATGTCAATGTCTGCTCATGTGACCAATATTATCAAATCTGCCAATTACCACCTAATAAATATAAGTAGGGTGAGAAAGATGCTTACTTTGTATGCAACTAATATTTACATTCTTGTAACCTCCAGATTAGACTTGTAATTCACTTTTGATAGGAGTAGATAAGTCCTTTATTGCAAGGCTTCAAATATTAAGTGGTCAGCTGCCCGAATCATCACAAAAAGTTGAAAATTTGACCCTATTTCATCTAAAATGATAAACCTCAACTGGCTCCCTGTTAAACAACGCATTGATTTTATAGTCCTCATCATGATCTTCAAAGCTCTCCACAACCTTGCTCCCACCTACATCTCAGATTAACCTAAAGTGCAACAGAGCCCCAGACACCTCGGATCCTCAACATCTTCTACTTTAGTTCATGTCCCCATAGCTCATCATGTTATATTTGCAGACAAATCTTTTTCTTGCTATGACCCAAAAACTTTGGAATGAACTACCATCTTTCATCAAGAATTCTACATCTATCACCATTTTTAGAAAACACCTAAAACCACCAATTCAAACAAGTTTACTTGGGTGGTCTGCTTGCCTGTATTTCAAAGCGCCTTAGTACAAACGTTTGCTTATGGCGCTATAGAAATTTCAGTAATAGATTGATGTACTGATAATGTGGCACTTTATCTTCACTTGGTGGCTTGTAATTCAGAGGAACCCATACGTATGCACTCATGTATTTCAGTATACTTTTACCATTTCAAAGACTCACTCTATTTTAAAGTCCCCTAGTTCAATATAGAATTCAGTGTGCAGTTTACCAGGAAGAGTTATCTATAACAGGTTGTTTTAGAAAATTCTTTTGGTTGTCAAATTGTTTATTGCTTGCAAGCTTAAAAAGCATATTTTTGATATATTTTTTGTTAACTTGGGTGGTCTGTTCCTTTGCCATGGTTGCCTCTTTGGATGTTTTCACAGTATTACGAATATGCACCAAGTCTTTACACAATATGATTAGGATATATTAAGTTACATCTTAATTAAGTGCTGCCACCAAATACTTGAGTTGCAGTCTACATAGTGTTGCTAAACAAAATCTTGGCTCTAAATGAAATGTTATGTCAAAACCTGCATAAACAAAACCTCACAATTTTCTGTGATCTATTTTTAGATGCAGCAAATGGTTTACAATCTGGATGTTTGCAGTGGACCCAAGTCTTCACGTGAGTGTTACAACTCATATTCAGTTACAAATCACCTATAAATACAGTAATATTATGATTGCTAGTATTGTCTCAGGATGGAAAGTAGTGCTGTCACGATATGGCTGTATTACATATCGATTATTGTGGAGAAAAATATCGCGATATATTGGTATATTGCAATATATTTCAAGAAAACTCTCTCACTAACACAAATTGTTAATATTACTACTTGTTTATGTATACATGAATGATGAACGCAAGAATAAATTTTTCCAGATCTGGCAGACAACATGATCACGTGACTATTAGGTTTATCACGCACATTTGGTTATTCAGCCACCTGACCATGAATCATCGAAGTGAGAGGCAACTTAATACCTCAGAGTGTGCCAGTGTGGGGTGAAGGAGCTCGATATCTAATTAATTTTTTTGTTTCACAATATTTTTGCAAGTTTTTAAAATTGATTCAGAAACGATCATAGCCTAAACTTGACTTTTAGATTTACCACTATAACATTAGTGCTGTAACTTACGAAGTAGTAGTTGCGTGAAATTTTCTTAGTTTTTGGTATCACGATATGTGTTGAGGCATATTTCATGTCGTGGGAAAAAAAATATCGTGATATTTCAAAATGTCATGACAGCACTAATGGGAAGGTAAGTTATCTTCTGAGGGAGAATATCTGTGGAGTTAACCCGGAGCCCACACCCCTTACATTTACCTGGTCAATTTATTTCCTTTTCCTTGTTTTGGACTTGTAAACTGTGAGAAACTTACAATTGTAAAATATGTACCAACTGTGCCTCAATGATTCTTATGAAGCTGAAAAGAGTGGTCATTAAAAATAAAATGAACACATTAAAGAGAAATACAGTTTGACTTATTTTTCTTTATTTAGTCCTTAACTCTTCTAATTTGTCCTGCTCTGCAAAAGAAATTAATTACTTTCCTAAACAAACACTTGTTTTTGTTTACTTTCAGCGAAAGTGAGAATTTTGAGACTTTCTGCCCAACAAGAGTTAATAAACTATTAGAGGAGGCAAAGGCCTTGGAAGAAAATCTTCTTCATCAGAAAGAACGACTGATGCAGAGACTAGGGTCTTAACAAGAACACTTCAGGAGGTGTAAATGACCTTAAAAATATTTATACCAGTTATATCCATTAAAGTAATAGGCTCTAGCTTCAGTAACTTTCATCTTGCTAGATACTTATCTAAATCAGAATGGAAAACCTTTTTCCTTGCATGTAAGCAGATATGTGGTGGAAGAAATTGTTTGGAAGGGGAGGGGGTGATGTGCTGTGTAGTAAAGCACCTCTGCCATAAAATTATTTTTAAATGAGATGAACATCTATTTTGGAACAATGTTTTAATCCCTGATGTAAACATCTCTCCGCCCAAATAACCAATGATGTTTTGGAGTGCCCATCACAGTATGATGTACATAGGGGCACCTAAGGGAAATTTTGATTAATCTTATGTTTAAATATGTGAAAGAATACACAAACAGAATGTCTCAATTTTTTTACATTTTATATTATATGTACAATTTTATTTGATATTTTTCACTTGTTGTAAAATCGTATGAAAACATCAGTTTGCCAACAATGGAAGCAAACATACTAGCTTTCCATGCACAATAATTTTAAGTACAGTTCAAACTGCTAGTGTTAAAGATTTTATTTATTGAGTCTTAGTATGTTTTGTGTGTAAACATAATGATACCATCTATAAAGATGAGACTGCGAAGAGGCTAGGACGTTAGATGGAAAATTCCACACCACCCTGTTACCACCAGTTATGTAAAATAACAACACTTGCCAAGTATTGACCTGTATATAAATGTTTACTTTTATTTTGTAAGATAAAATGAGACAAAATGACCAGCTGATTATTTTTTTTTTTTTAGCAGATGTTCAAGATAACACCTTGACTTTAAAAAGTTCTTTAAGAACCCGTTCAGTATAAGCCCTTGTTTGAATTCTAGGATTAAGATTCTGTTCTTTAAGTCACAAAACAGATTAGATATATCTCATCTGGAAAGAGTAGCACCATGATATGTATATCGTATCTGTTGCTTTATGGTTATCACCCCGAGACTGTAATTCCAATGCTGATTTTGTTGTTAATTTTTTCACATTTGAATATTGAATACAGCAATTGTACAAATGTAAAGTATATTGCAGTTGTTTTCATGAATTGCCAAAGGACACCAATTTTGTAATTTGTATTTCTTTATTGATGTCCATCAATCTGGTCTTCTCATTTCTTCATCACTTTATCACACCATAGAAGTAGAATTCTACCTTAATGATCACAAATCGTTCAGTAATAAACTCAATAATACTCCATAGCTTTTTGCAACCTGGTGGCATTTTGCGTCCGTGTAGCTTTTAGTAACCCACGTAGATTGTTGCCTCAAGTCTCTAAAGAAAATATGAGCTCTTCAAGTATTTCTGTCAATGCAAAAATAGTAACAATTTTAAAGAAAATAATCATAAATAAGCTTCCTTTAACTTTTCAAAATCTAATATCATTAGGCAATAGAAGCCCATTTATATCTAATATCATCAGGCAATAAAAGCCCATTTATATCTAATATCATCAGGCAATAGAAGCCCATTTATATCTAATACCATCAGGCAATAGAAGCCCATTTATATATAATATCATCAGGCAATAGAAGCCCATTTATATCTAATATCATCAGGCAATAGAAGCCCATTTATATCTAATATCATCAGGCAATAAAAGCCCATTTATATCTAATACCATCAGGCAATCATTTATATCTAATACCATCAGGCAATAGAAGCCCATTTATATCTAATATCATCAGGCAATAAAAGCCCATTTATATCTAATACCATCAGGCAATAGAAGCCCATTTATATCTAATACCATCGGGCAATAGAAGCCCATTTATATCTAATATCATCAGGCAATAGAAGCCCATTTATATCTAATATCATCAGGCAATAAAAGCCCATTTATATCTAATACCATCAGGCAATAGAAGCCCATTTATATCTAATATCATCAGGCAATAAAAGCCCATTTATATCTAATATCATCAGGCAATAGAAGCCCATTTATATCTAATATCATCAGGCAATAAAAGCCCATTTATATCTAATACCATCAGGCAATAGAAGCCCATTTATATCTAATACCATCAGGCAATAGAAGCCCATTTATATCTAATATCATTTATTTATATCTAATATCATCAGGCAATAGAAGCCCATTTATATCTAATATAAGGCAATAAAGCCCATTTATATCTAGTATATTTACAACAATATAACATCAAATATTTACAGAAAACACTTCAAAATACAATTCAACTGTATCAAAACTTTATAACAATTTCTAGCAAAAAAAGATGATAAATTACTGCTTGCATTAAAGAGGAGACATTTCATCAGATCCACGAACAGGAAATATTTTAATTCACTTCATTAAACCTAAAAAATGATCATCTATATAATGATAGGTGTTATGAAATCTTTTTTTGCTGGAATTTAATTTGCTGTGAATTTTACCACCACTCTGCTATCTCTGTCATTAATATATTCTTCATCCATTGATTATCAACTTTTTGAGTGTGTAAACCTTTATCATGAAAACTGCAATTTATCCCCTTTCTTTATATTACCACTTGATTATTTAATAAATATAGACGAGGTATGACCTTTAACCCTCTGAATGTTATACATCCAGAAATCCAGACATCCACAAAAAAGGAGGGAAAATTCAAATAAAAGCAAAATAATTTGGCCCTATACACATATGCAAAACACATATAAACATATCATTTGACAATTATTATTTACCCTAGATAAAGCCTGAATGGACAAGGATATATCTCACAAAATGAAGCTGGGAGAAAGGTCAAAAAACCCTTTTGTCTTTTTCTGAACATAATGGTTTGTGTTTGGCATAAAATTATCAATCTCTATGACAGTCATTCATGAAGATGACTAAAGCTTTCAATGTCATTGTAAAATTTGATAAAACTCGGGATGATGTTTTTTGATAAATCACTGACTCCAAGAGGAAGACCAGTTTGCAGATGACACACACTATGTTAACATAATGAGTTTTAAGTCTTTGAGGCACTTGCATGTTGGTTAGTTTTCTAACCTACAGTTTTTCTTGATCTGTGTTATGGTAATTTGAGTATAAACAAATAAGATTGAAAAAGGTCACTTGCCTTTTGGTATAATAATATTTACTACAGTTTGATGGCTAATGCAAATTCCAACATTATCTGTTGAGAGCAGTTAACAGTGCTTGATGAGGAAATATGCTTTTACATCTGCAAAGAACTGTGTGCAGTCTACACTAGCATCTGAGGAACTGTACAAGATTCTTCTTAAAGAAGATTAATAAACAACACTCCTTTTCAATATCAAAAAAACTGTTTTATGGATTTTGAACTTGAAATTTTCTATAAACAGTCTGTAAACTGCATTTTCATGAGCAAAATATAATATCAGTCATTACTCCAAAGGAAAAACAAAGCACACATTTTTTTTGCAAAAGCACATACTTGTAACAAAATATCACACCACACTGAATCTGCAAATCAACCTTTTGAAAAATCAACTGGTGTATCATACAACTATTTACAAATCATATATTGCATAAATAATTAATTCAGAGAAATGAAAATATGCACTTCAAAGCATTACCAACTGATTATGTAACATATTGCTACATAACAACCGGAAAGCATATGGCACAGATTCCCAAAGCTAATAAAAACTTGAAAGAAGGAAATTTATAAAGGATAATTGACCCAGGGTTATAAATAATTTGTAAAATTTGCTGTTTCCAGCACATCACCTTAAATCCAATGCTATCAAAGGCCTTTTGAAATGTATGCCCTACTTAATTAAAAGTGTTTGCACTTTACATCAAATGAACCAAGTTTATTTTTCAAAATTCCCCATTAGCAGAGTTTTGCATTCCAAATATTCACTATTAACAATTTTCATTTCACAGACATTTATAACATTCAAATTCACAGAAGTCAAAGCAAGTAGTAAGAGTTCTCTATAAATTTGATTTGTTGATATTTGAACCTCATCAGTTTTAAATCTTGACAGTGCTTAATCTATAGTGCACACTGCCATGGTAGTTCAAGGTATTTAACAACTATGCATAACCCAGACTGGGTATCTAGGCTTTAAAAAAGGTATATCTTTCAAACCTACAATCTTTGGACAAAATCAATGCAACATTCCACTTCTGTCACATCAATATCAAAGGTCAAAGTTCGAACCAACTTCTAAAAAGCTGGCCACGCCATTGCCCAGCCACTGATTTTCATTAGCACTGAAAAGGAAGTGAGGACAAAACCAAAGCATCACATTTGGAAGTACCAAGGAAAACAGCAAAGTCTCTCAATACTTTTGTACAAACTGTAGATGTAGGTATTCTGCAACCCCAAATTGGTCATTTTGTTCCCAAACTGTGCTAAAACATCTGCCTTAATGTACAGCTGATCATGTGTAGTGGTAATAACAATGTTTTTAACAATTATCTATTGTCCTGCAGCATGAAATAATTGCAAGGCAATAAAATACACTCACATATTCAAAATTCCTCTTTATGTTAGTATATTTACGAGCTAGTTAATTCTTACATCTCCATCAACTTTTGTTTGAAAATAGTTCAAGACTTCCCTCCACATAGCTGATGACTCGCAAACCACTGTTCACAAAGGAAAAGTATATCAAAAAAGGCTGAAAATTTGAAGATGCCAAACATGATCATGTTAAATTCTGACTGCCTGCAACCTTAATGTGGACATATAACCATTTCTGTATTGGTTTCTGAGCAGAAAAAGCTTACAATCTTTTTGAAAATAACCTGCTTTTGATTTATGCTGAATTTGATGTATGACTGGGCAGTGAGCTCATTTACTAAAAATAATTGATAAATCTATTATTTCACTGAGGGTATATGACTGACTGGGCAGTGAGCTCATTTACTAAAAATGATTGATAAATCTATCATTTCACTGGGGGTATGTGACTGACTGGGCAGTGAGCTCATTTACTAAAAATGATTGATAAATCTATCATTTCACTGGGGGTATGTGACTGACTGGGCAGTGAGCTCATTTACTAAAAATGATTGATAAATCTATCATTTCACTGAGGGTAAATGACTGACTGGGCAGTGAGCTCATTTACTAAAAATGATTGATAAATCTATCATTTCACTGGGGGTATGTGACTGACTGGGCAGTGAGCTCATTTACTAAAAATGATTGATAAATCTATCATTTCACTGGGGGTATGTGACTGACTGGGCAGTGAGCTCATTTACTAAAAATGATAGATAAATCTATTATTTCACTGGGGGTATGTGACTGACTAGCCAGTGAGCTCATTTACTAAAAATGATTGATAAATCTATTATTTCACTGAGGGTAAATGACTGACTGGGCAGTGAGCTCATTTACTAAAAATGATTGATAAATCTATCATTTCACTGGGGATATGTGACTGACTGGGCAGTGAGCTCATTTACTAAAAATGATTGATAAATCTATCATTTCACTGGGGTATGTGACTGACTGGGCAGTGAGCTCATTTACTAAAAATGATTGATAAATCTATTATTTCACTGAGGGTAAATGACTGACTGGGCAGTGAGTCATTTACTAAAAATGATTGATAAATCTATCATTTCACTTGGGGTATGTGACTGACTAGCCAGTGAGCTCATTTACTAAAAATAATAGATAAATCTATTATTTCACTGGGGGTATGTGACTGACTGGACAGTGAGCTCATTTACTAAAAATGATTGATAAATCTATTATTTCACTGGGGATATATGACTGACTGGGCAGTGAGTTCATTTACTAAAAATAATAGATAAATCTATTATTTCACTGGGGGTATGTGACTGACTAGCCAGTGAGCTCATTTACTAAAAATAATAGATAAATCTATTATTTCACTGGGGGTATGTGACTGACTGGGCAGTGAGCTCATTTACTAAAAATGATTGATAAATCTATCATTTCACTGGGGGTATATGACTGACTGGGCAGTGAGCTCATTTACTAAAAATGATTGATAAATCTATCATTTCACTGGGGGTATGTGACTGACTGGGCAGTGAGCTCATTTACTAAAAATGATTGATAAATCTATTATTTCACTGAGGGTAAATGACTGACTGGGCAGTGAGCTCATTTACTAAAAATAATTGATAAATCTATTATTTCACTGAGGGTATGTGACTGACTGGGCAGTGAGCTCATTTACTAAAAATAATTGATAAATCTATTATTTCACTGGGGGTATGTGACTGACTGGGCAGTGAGCTCATTTACTAAAAATAATAGATAAATCTATCATTTCACTGGGGGTATGTGACTGACTGGGCAGTGAGCTCATTTACTAAAAAAAATTGATAAATCTATTATTTCACTGGGAATATATGACTGACTGGGCAGTGAGCTCATTTACTTAAAATAATTGATAAATCTATTATTTCACTGAGGGTATGTGACTGACTGGGCAGTGAGCTCATTTACTAAATATAATAGATAAATCTATTATTTCACTAGACTCAAAAAACTTTAGATCAGAATTTTCTGCACCTTTTCAAAGAATTTTGACAGACAATTAGAAAATAAAGGAGTTACATAAGGTAAGACCAAAGTTGCCCTATAATAAATAATACACCACAAATTGCCAAGCTGTTGATGCTTTTAAATTTTGACTGATTTTGGTAAGTTTGCTACTTTTCTGGTTTGTAATTTAGCCAATGTGGCCTCATAGACAGATATATATGTATATATATAAGAGAGAGAGATATATATATATAGAGAGAGATTATCTATCTCTCTCTAAACATATATACATAAAGAGAGATTATCTCTGTATATATAAATATATATATATATATATAAAAGAAAGAAATAGAAATTATCTATATATAGAGATTTTCTATATAAAAAGAGATCTATCTATAAATAGAGATTATCTACATGTATATATAATCTATATATAGAGATCTATCTATACATATAGAGTAATAGATAGATTATCTATCTCTTTCTATATATAATCTATATATAGAGAGACATTTATATATAGAAAGATAGATTATCTATTTCTTTCTATATATAGAGTGATAATATATATAGAGATCTATCAATATAGATTATATATATATAATCTAATATATATATATATATATAGATAAATATAATCTCTATAATCATTAATCATATATATACATATATATGAATATATATATTTATATAAAGCTCACATACATAGAACAAAATTGTTATTTCTGCACTTTATAGAACATAAAATCTTGAATAGCAGTTTAACATATGAAATGTGAAAACAAAGGAATTTGCCCAAAACAATCATTTGAGTGTATTGTGATCATAACAGGCAACAGGTTCTCTTTTGGTTTAAATGAAAATTTCAAAAACCTCTTCTTGTACTATGTTTAAATGTTTTGAATACTTTTTCTTTGATGCTCACAGAAAACAATGACTGCTTTGTTTGAAAGCAGTAGCACTTAATGCTGTTGATCCTAAAGAGCCTAAACAGCAAATTCTAAACTGCAGATATTTTATCTTGGTTGTATGAAGGACAAACATTGTTTAAGATGTAAAACATTTATACATTTTTGGTTCAGATTTTTTAGTAATTCATAATATGGACAAACATGTTCATAAATAGGACAGCACTTTATTGAAACAACTTTTCCTGAAAGAAATGATAATTCTCCACCAAAGCAGAAACATGTTTCTTAAGGGAAAGTTGTCCTATTGATCCTGCAATAACACCACCCACACGTCAAAGTGAAGAATACATCAACTGACAGAAGCAGAGGAAGACCTCGATTGACTTTTCTTGAAGGGAGATTCCGATCTTGGAATAAACCTTGGTTCTCTTGAGGTTGCATAAGCGCTTCCTGTTTTAGTTGTTGCAGAAAAGGATGCGAAATAATCAGCGGCAAAGGCAACCACATCTTCTGGTTTCCTGAGAAGGAGGAATTGCAAGAAGTCTGCTAGAAGGGCTTTCAGTTCAGGATGCCTCCGCATGTATGTTGCATGGTCTCCTTTCAGCTCTTCCTGAGTTTAAAAACAAATAATCGGTAGGAAAAATTGATTTCATGCAAAGGTTTCATGATGAAAATAACTACATCGCTAGATTAGACTTATTTCTAACATTTTCAGTCATTTTATTAAATAATTAAGTATTGGCTGTGTAAGGTTTCAAAAGTTGCAAAGAGTTTACTTCATTGTACAACAATTTGACACCGGTAAATCTGCAGAATTCAACCTCTTCCTGGCGTAAACTGTGCATTTAAACACTTACACTTTCATATGTCATCCTCACTTTGCCATGCATACAGTGCCCCTCCCCCCTCCCTAAATGGTATCAGTGTGTCCTTCAAGCTTATCATCACACTGGCTAGTAATTACTAAATGAGTGGTAGATTAAATAGGGAAATAAATCATTCATGTAGAGATTACTTGATTTTCTTATGAACTTTTTCAACTAGTTTTGCGATCAAAATCTTTGCCAATTTTAATCAAAGGTCAATTATAATGTATTGTCCATGGTTTTTTCATTGAAAGTTTTAATGAAAAATTGCCACAATGAGGCACATTGACCATGCACAGCACATTTAATCTTGGCAAATGTTTTCTTTAATAATTTCACTTTTATGTTAATGATTTAATGGTGGTACTAACCAATCTTCTTTTAATTTCAAGTTTGTTAAAAAAACCTGTATGGTTTCCTTCCTTTATCTATGAATGTTATAAACATACAACAAACAGAAATATTAAGGAAAACAGGGCAAATTTGTTTTTACAAATGAAGTTTTCTAATTAATTTAATAATTAGCAGAAAGGTGTATGATCTTATAAATCACTATATGCTGATACCATGCATATTTGTTCCCTATTGTCATGGGAAAGAAATATTTTATCCTGCTTATTCATATCTTCTTTATTGCACTAAAACATAATTACTAAAACAATTTTTTCTAAGAAATTGGTCTTTTAATCAAAATTAAAATTCATGTGGTTTTAAAAGAAGAAGATATCTTTTTCTTTATGTATTCTTCAATATTTTTAGAAGATGCTTTGAAAACTCCACTTAATGTTTAAAGTTAAATCCTTCTGTACCTTTGAAGGCCCAATTGTTCCTTATCCTTGGTGGGTGCAGATGAGGGTACCGATAACTGACTTCCATGTGATTGGACTCAACCTCATCACAGGTTACCCCCACTCCCCCCACACCCAGCAAACTGGTACTCAGTTTACAGCTGAGTGGACTGGAGCAATCAGAAATGAGGTGTCTTGCTGTAGAACATAGCGAGTACTAAATCAATAAATGCAAACTGGACCCAATACCTGTAGAGTACGATTCTGACACTTCCACTAAGCTACCCTTGCCTTGCTTCCATTTTATGACAAAACACTATTTACCATAATATCCTGCATATGGATCTAAGATATGTTAAGACTACAGTGCCAATAAAACAACATACCTTCCTATCCAAGAACTTTGAATACAGCTGCATGTCTTCCTCCCAGTTGATCTGCTTCTTTGGGAACATTGGCTTGAGACTGCTCTCATCTTTGAAGGTTTGTGCAGGGAGGTGAAGCAGTCTCATCATGACAGGCGACCCCACTTGAACTCTGCTTGTCATGTGACTACAGGAATTAATAGTTTGATATAGATAGTCAAACACTAGCATGAACTATCATGATTATATCAAATACATGTAACTTTTCAAATCCTTCATCTCCACGTTATCTATAGGACAATCGTGGATCGTGTAGATTTTACTAAAATAATTCAGTGCTTTACGTAAATTTTCTTGACGTTTGGATTAATCACAAACAGTCAAAACTTCATAGTCTCACAGCAGTGACACAACAATAGGGTGGGAAGGGTGGGTAAAGCCTACTGGCCTGAGCAAAAATCAAGATTTGGGGGCCTCCAAGCAATAACACTGCGATATGTTTGTTATGGGGCCCCGAACGCTTAAATTTCCCACGGGCCCCCAGCAGACCTCTTGGTGCACCACTGCCAGTAACGTTACAGTAGGGTGGGTAAACCTCACAGGTCCTAAACAAAAATCAAGATTTGGGGGGCCCTGAGCAATGACACTGCGATATGTTTGTTATGGGGCCCCCGAATGCTAAATTCCCCACGGCCCCGGATCTCTAGTTGCGCCACTGTCACAAAGGATAAACTTAGTGGCCAGACATGTCAGTCCTCTACAAAAGAAGACAATAAAATGGTGCAGAAAGTATTCAGAATTCTTTTACTATTAAGGAGATTTGTGTGACGTAAGTGTTTTTACTATTAAGGAGATTTGTATGACGTAAGTGTTTGTACTATTAAGGAGATTTGAAGTGTTTTTACTATTAAGGAGATTTGTATGACGTAAGTGTTTTTACTATTAAGGAGATTTGTATGACATAAGTGTTTTTACTATTAAGGAGATTTGTATGACGTAAGTGTTTTTACTATTAAGAGATTTGTATGACGTAAGTGTTTTTACTATTAAGGAGATTTGTATGACATAAGTGTTTTTACTATTAAGGAGATTTGTATGACGTAAGTGTTTTTACTATTAAGGAGATTTGTATGACATAAGTGTTTTTACTATTAAGGAGATTTGTATGACATAAGTGTTTTTACTATTAAGGAGATTTGTATGACGTAAGTGTTTTTACTATTAAGGAGATTTGTATGACGTAAGTGTTTTACTATTAAGGAGATTTGTATGACGCAAGTGTTTTTACTATTAAGGAGATTTGTATGACGCAAGTGTTTTTACGATTAAAGAGATTTGTGTGACGTAAGTGTTTTTACTATTAAGGAGATTTGTATGACGTAAGTGTTTTACTATTAAGGTGATTTGTATGACGCAAGTGTTTTAACTATTAAGGAGATTTGTATGACAAAGTGTTTTTACTATTAAAGAGATTTGTGCGTAAGTGTTTTACTATTAAGAGATTTGTATGACATAAGTGTTTTTACTATTAAGGAGATTCGTATGCGTAAGTGAGTGTTTTTACTATTAAGGAGATTTGTATGACATAAGTATTTTTACTATTAAGGAGATTTGTATGGCGAAGTGTTTTTACTATTAAAGAGATTTGTGCGACGTAAGTGTTTTTACTATTAAGGAGATTTGTATGACATAAGTATTTTTACTATTAAGGAGATTTGTATGACATAAGTGTTTTACTATTAAGGAGATTTGTATGACGCAAGTGTTTTTACTATTAAGGAGATTTGTATGACACAAGTGTTTTTACTATTAAGGAGATTTGTATGACGCAAGTGTTTTTACTATTAAAGAGATTTGTGTAACGTAAGTGTTCTTACTATTAAGGAGATTTGTATGACATAAGTGTTTTTACTATTAAGGAGATTTGTATGACGTAAGTGTTTTTACTATTAAGGAGATTTGTATGACGTAAGTGTTTTACTATTAAGAGATTTGTATGGCGCAAGTGTTTTTACTATTAAGGAGATTTGTATGACGTAAGTGTTTTACTATTAAGGAGATTTGTATGACGCAAGTGTTTTTACTATTAAGGAGATTTGTATGACGCAAGTGTTTTTACTATTAAGGAGATTTGTATGACGCAAGTGTTTTTACTATTAAAGAGATTTGTGTGACGTAAGTGTTTTTACTATTAAGGAGATTTGTATGAAAAGTATTTTTACTATTAAGGAGATTTGTATGACGTAAGTGTTTTTACTATTAAAGAGATTTGTGTGACATAAGTGTTTTTACCATTAAGGAGATTTGTATGACATAAGTATTTTTACTATTAAGGAGATTTGTATGACGTAAGTGTTTTACTATTAAGGAGATTTGTATGATGCAAGTGTTTTAACTATTAAGGAGATTTGTATGACGCAAGTGTTTTTACTATTGAAGAGATTTGTGTGACGTAAGTGTTTTTACTATTAAGGAGATTTGTATGACATAAGTGTTTTTACTATTAAGGAGATTCGTATGACGTAAGTGTTTTTACTATTAAGGAGATTTGTATGATGTAAGTGTTTTACTATTAAGAGATTTGTATGACGCAAGTGTTTTTACTATTAGGGAGATTTGTATGACGCAAGTGTTTTTACTATTAAAGAGATTTGTGTGACGTAAGTGTTTTTACTATTAAGGAGATTTGTATGACATAAGTATTTTTACTATTAAGGAGATTTGTATGACGTAAGTGTTTTTACTATTAAAGAGATTTGTCGACGACGTGTTTTTACTATTAAGGAGATTTGTATGACATAAGTATTTTTACTATTAAGGAGATTTGTATGACATAAGTGTTTTACTATTAAGGAGATTTGTATGACGCAAGTGTTTTTACTATTAAGGAGATTTGTATGACGCAAGTGTTTTTACTATTAAGGAGATTTGTATGACGCAAGTGTTTTGACTATTAAAGAGATTTGTGTAACGTAAGTGTTTTTACTATTAAGGAGATTTGTATGACATAAGTGTTTTTACTATTAAGGAGATTTGTATGACGTAAGTGTTTTTACTATTAAGGAGATTTGTATGACGTAAGTGTTTTACTATTAAGGAGATTTGTATGGCGCAAGTGTTTTTACTATTAAGGAGATTTGTATGACGCAAGTGTTTTTACTATTAAAGAGATTTGTGTAACGTAAGTGTTTTTACTATTAAGGAGATTTGTATGACATAAGTGTTTTTACTATTAAGGAGATTTGTATGACGTAAGTGTTTTTACTATTAAGGAGATTTGTATGACGTAAGTGTTTTACTATTAAGGAGATTTGTATGACGCAAGTGTTTTTACTATTAAGGAGATTTGTATGACGCAAGTGTTTTTACTATTAAAGAGATTTGTGTGACGTAAGTGTTTTTACTATTAAGGAGATTTGTATGACATAAGTATTTTTACTATTAAGGAGATTTGTATGACGTAAGTGTTTTTACTATTAAAGAGATTTGTGCGACGTAAGTGTTTTACTATTAAGGAGATTTGTATGACGCAAGTGTTTTTACTATTAAGGAGATTTGTATGACGCAAGTGTTTTTACTATTAAAGAGATTTGTGTGACGTAAGTCTTTTTACTATTAAGGAGATTTGTATGACAAGTATTTTTACTATTAAGGAGATTTGTATGACGTAAGTGTTTTTACTATTAAAGAGATTTGTGCGACGTAAGTGTTTTTACTATTAAGGAGATTTGTATGACATAAGTATTTTTACTATTAAGGAGATTTGTATGACATAAGTGTTTTACTATTAAGGAGATTTGTATGACGCAAGTGTTTTTACTATTAAGGAGATTTGTATGACGCAAGTGTTTTTACTATTAAGGAGATTTGTATGACGCAAGTGTTTTTACTATTAAGGAGATTTGTATGACGCAAGTGTTTTTACTATTAAAGAGATTTGTGTGACGTAAGTGTTTTTACTATTAAGGAGATTTGTATGACATAAGTATTTTTACTATTAAGGAGATTTGTATGACGTAAGTGTTTTACTATTAAGGAGATTTGTATGACGCAAGTGTTTTTACTATTAAGGAGATTTGTATGACGCAAGTGTTTTTACTATTAAGGAGATTTGTATGACGCAAGTGTTTTTACTATTAAAGAGATTTGTGTGACGTAAGTGTTTTTACTATTAAGGAGATTTGTATGACATAAGTATTTTTACTATTAAGGAGATTTGTATGACGTAAGTGTTTTTACTATTAAGGAGATTTGTATGACATAAGTGTTTTTACTATTAAGGAGATTTGTATGACGTAAGTGTAGAAGTTCACATGCTTTTAAATCGTCTAGCGTACACTTTCAACATCATTCATTTTCAAAACAAACACTGTGATATCTTTAAAACTTGAAACCTTATTTACAGAATAAGATATCAAAGAAGAAATTTGAGTTGTGTTTATATCTGTCTTACATGTCTCACCACTCAACCAGTTCTCTGATTTCAAGCAGAGCAGCTAGGCCTCTCAAGAAATATGGCTAAACTATTCATTCTTTCTTCCACCCCATTTTGATTTTGGAAATAGTTTCTATATCACACTTAAGTTAGCACATATAATTTGCACACTGAATTGCACTTGGTAGCTTTAGGGTAATCTGAAGGAAAACAACTGAATAAAATTTATGATCATGAAAAAGACACTGTCATGTTCTTGAAAAGTTTTCGCATTTATTCAAACTTATGAATCGACCCACTCTCAGCTTGTGAAGTATTGTGCACATAATTGGGTTTTGGCCCTAAATAAGTAACTTCATCCCTTCTTGTTATCCCTTTCCATCTACCTAAATTATCTTTATACTATCATAATCAAAGCACATATTATTACTGGTTAAATATTGCAGACTTAAGATTAAGATGCAAGTAAGGACCCCAAGCTGGCAATAATAAGCTTTGAAGGTAAGCTTAAGAAGGGTGCAACTTTAAGCAATTAGTTACAAAGTTAACACAGAGGTCATACTTACCCATCTGGAAGAAAATAAGACTGCCAAGATGTTGGAAGATCTTTTTTTGAATGAATGGTTCTTTCAACTCCGTGCACTGTGATGTCTGTGGTGTCCACCTTCTGGTTCCTCTCTTCCAATAATTTCTATTCACGAAATAGCAAAAAAGAAAATAACGAATGTTTACATAAAAAAATCATTTTCATTTTGCCCCCAAAGAATTTCTGAGGAGAAAACCAACTTAATGCAACCTTTGACTACAGGCTTTTGAGAACCGAACATATTTCCCCAATTCCAGAAATTAAATCTTCAAATCATTAAAATCAACAGATGTTTTCACAAACAAAACTTTGTACAGAGTATAAATAAACATAACAAATTTGTTCAATGATTTTTGAGAGTAAACCCAAGCAAATAAACTAAATGCAAAGTGTTTTCTCATTCTCCTCCATGCTGTTCAACATCTACTTTGAGCAGTATTAAAAAATATCTCAAAATGAGCTATGATGATAGTTTGTGAAAGGTAGAAATTTTACCCACCATCCAATGAACACAGGAGCAGACAGAGTCACAAAGAAATGATTCAGTTTCAGAAAACTTAAGATTAAAAGTACTAATTACAAGTAGCACTGTGGGATATAGGAGATGAAAATATATATTAAAGCTCACATAGTCAGAATTACAATTTTATACCCACTGTTTTCAATGTTTCTTTTACAGTTACATTTATTTCATGAATTGATTCTTATTTACTTCATATGCAGGTGTCATGTATAATGTTTGAAAAACACTGGTAACATTAACCTGAGCCTCAAGATATACTTACATAGGATGCTTGACAAAGGGAAGCCTCTGAATCAAATGAAATGAAGTTCAATTGCTTTTCTGGATTCCTTCTTATCATGATCCTCTGCAGAATTAGATTTGAACCTGAAGTATCAAATGAAACAAGAAAACTCCATTACACGCCAAGCTTCAATCGTATTATAACTTTCCAAGGAAAAGTAACTGCTATTTTATCAAATAAAAGTAATGAGATTGGATTGGGGGATGACATATGAACATTTGCTCGTCACGGTAAAATAGGTGTAATGCAATTGCAAAGGAAATGGTGGCATCTGAACTGGAGAACTGTAATTTATGGAGATAAGCATACCAACACTATACTGAAACAGTGATTGATTGCTTTATTACAGGAGCTGAAATGCCTCTAAATCAAAACTTTCCATCATGCTGTAAAAGTAAATTTACATCCCAAGTAGTTATTTTTTTTACAATGACTTGTGTACAGAAAGAGCTATAATTGACAAAATGATATATTGACAAAATGAATCCTTTGAGTCATTCAAGTAAATTGATGTTATGTACCACATCAAAGAATTGGTTTGGTTTGTTGATGTTTAACGGTACCGCGACAGTCAGTCAAATGTGCCAAGGTGTTAAAAACTAAGGTGCTTGAAATTAGGAAGGAGAGGTGGGATAGGAGGAAGGAGGGAGAGAAGGTGAATAAAGAAAAGAAGTTAAGGTAATAAAAAAAGGTAAGGCAGAGAAGGGAAGGAAAAGGAGGTTTAGATCAGGTGGAATGATTGCTGTTGTGGAGAAAGGTGATGAAGTTAGAATAGGATTGTTCTTGAAAAGACTGAGATAGAGGGGGAGAGATGTGATCTGGAGTTCAGGTAAATGGGACAGCTCAAGAGGATATGCTTGATTGAGAAATCGGTGTTGCATGTAGGGCAGAAAGGAGCAGGGGAGCTGGAGAGTAGGTGAGAAAGGTGTGGCCAAAGCAGATGGCGGGTGATAAGAATGTCATCCCTGCGGTTGCGACTGTTCAGGGGCATGTTGGTTCCGACTTTGGGTTTAATGGTGTGAAGTTTTTTAAAGGCCTCGAGATTCCAGGAGTCTTGCCAGGTCTTGCTGAGGTTGCTGGGAATGCCAACGTGACTGGGGATCTAGAAAAAGATTAAAAAAATTCCTTAAGGAGGAAAAGCGTGAAATTTATTTAGGATTTATAGGATGATTGGATTGGACCAGAACATGTTGAGGATACTAGTGAGGACAGATTTAGAGTCTGAGAAGATGACGAAGTGGGGGCAGAAAGAGAGTTTAACAAAGTTTAAGGGCAAGAGGATGGCCTTTCCTTCAGTACAGTAAATTGAGGCTCCATCGGGCAACCTTGAGGAGAGGGTGAGGCCGGGACAGACTGGCGACAACTGCAGAGGAGCCTTCCCGTGTGGAGCTGTTGGTAAAGAGAAGTTGGTGGTGAAAATGTCTACTGAGTTGGCAGTATTTGGAGCGAAAGAAGGCTGGGTTGTAATGAGCTTTTGTGTAGGAGGAAAGGCCAAGGAAATCTTGGAGACATTGATAACCCAGGTAGGCGTGGGAGGGATAGTGTGCCTGGCAATCCAGAAAATGTTGAATGTTGGCTTTGGTGTAGTGAGAGTGCATTCGGATCCCGAAAGGTGGGGGGATGTGTTTGTTGAGGTTGGTGAAGGAGGGAGAGCAAACGGAATGGAACCAAGGGTTCTGGATCGGTGAGGATACCAAGAGCGAAGGTGAGGCCGGTCCTGGTGCACCTGAGGTCAATGGGACTTAATTAGCCTCTACATGGAGACTGGTGATGGGGTGGTATGGGTGGCACCAAGGCAGAGCCTTAGGGTCAGTGTTTTCAGTAACCCTCAAGGTGCCTTAAGTAAAGTTTGCTGGCGGAGGTTTAGATGAAACTGCCAAGATGAGAAATGAGATGACTGGCTCCCCAGTCAGTGCTGGAGAGGACCCTGAGATTGAGAATTTTGTGACAGTTGGTTTTGAAAGTGTTGATGTGGGGTAGATACAAGAGCTTAGAATCAAGAGTGATTCCGAGAGGGAAGAGTTGCTGTTGTTGAGGTGGATGAGAACAGTTTGTCTTTTGAGAAAATTTGAGTCCCTCCAGTGAGCCAAGTTGTAGAGGCAGTGTTGAAGGTTATTTTGGGAGCATGGGGAGGACAAGAAGATAGCAAATTCATTGACATAGAGGAAGCAAATTCATCGACATAGAGGGAGCAAATTCATCGACATAGAGGGAGCAAATTCATTGACATAGAGGGAGCAAATTTATCGACACAGAGGGAGCAAATTCATCGACATAGAGGGAGCAAATTCATCGTCATAAAGGGAGCAAATTTATCGACATTAGAGGGAGCAAATTCATCGACACAGAGGAAGCAAATTCATCTACATAAAGGGAGCAAATTCATCGACATAGAGGAAGTAAATTCATCCACATAGAGGGAGCAAATTCATCGACATAGGAGCAAATTCATCGACATAGAGGGAGCAAATTCATCGAAATAGAGGGAGCAAATTCATCGACATAGAGGGAGCAAATTCATCGCAATAGAGGGAGCAAATTCATCGATATACAGGGAGCAAATTCATCGAAATAGAGGGAGCAAATTCATCAACATAGAGGGAGCAAATTCATCAACATAGAGGGAGCAAATTCATTGACATAGAGGGAGCAAATTCTTCCCAATAGAGGGAGCAAATTCATCGACATAGAGGAAGCAAATTCATCGCAATAGAGGGAGCAATTGATGTTGGAAAGGCATATTTTCCCCATAACTTATGCAACATGGATGAAATTTTTTATTTTAGTAGTTATCTTAAATCTCCAACAAAGAAAACATCAGTCATACTGTAAATGATACACTGAACCTTGTCATTTAAAGGGGTTCTTATAAAGCATCTGGCAAATCTGCTATTAAATATCAGGTTCACATTAAATGATGTGTTAACTAAGCAGTTTGTCCCATACTTGAATCAATCTCTCTCTCAGAAAAATGTACTTCCACCAAAAACATTTTGATATTGACTTTTTAGTCCATATATTAATTAACACTTCTTCCCAATCACATAAAAAAAACCTACCTACCTGATCCTTTAACAAATAGCACATACATGAACCACGTGTGAATAGAAACTTGTTTGAGTACAAATGCTTATCTTGTATCAGAGTGTAGAGATTTGACAAAGTTTGCAAACTTATCAATTTAATTTCCAACTCAATGAAGCACAAAACAGTACTTTAATATGGTAGTACTACTATTAAGGTTTATGGACATTGGAAGAGATCACTTGTCAAATCATATCAAAATCTGCATGAAAAAACATAAAAACCCCCATCAAATTTGATTAATAATTGGTAGTTCTTAACATACAAATACTTGTGCAAATTTTAGTTGTATGAATGGGTATACCTATTGACTTTCTAATTTAAATCCATTGAGTTTGAATCCTCTGTCACAGAGAGGTAATTCTGATTGAAGAGTTTAGGATCTTAACCCATAATGCAAATCAACCTCTTATCTTAAAAAATATACTTTCATAATTTTCAATGCCTTTACTAAAGGCTTGCTGAAGATTTTAATATGTTGTTTCACACATCACAAGTTTTGTATGCATTTAAAACTGCTCAAACTCTGATCAGCTATAAAGTTCTCAGAAACTAAAATGCTATCCTTAAATTTACAAGACTTTTCTAATCAGAATTGATTGGTCTTTGCGTTAGGTAATCAAACAGTGAATGGTTTGCAGACATTTAATTAAAATAAAACAGTACTTAGATAAAGACATGCCTTACCTTCCAAGGACTGAAAAACAGAATAAATTATATCACCCACCTTCAGAAATGAAACCTTTCAAGACATCAAGGCTGTAGGTTTCTGATGTTCTTGTTACATTCTGGGAAAGAAAAATATCAGATATAACTGAAAGTGGTAAAATATCAGTAATCTCAAATGAAAGAAAACCCATCTCATGTGTGATGCCTATGCAAATATATAGTTAATTTAAATTCACTGTTCATTTATTCTATTGTTCGTGTATACTTATCTGTAATTTTATTGTTATATGTACGGTGCCGTGAGCATCCATTAGGATGGATATGTGCGTATTATAAATCTGATTTATTATCATAATTTTCATATGTAAAATTAATGTTTTGGAATCACAGCAGCTGGGAAAAAGTGCCAATTTCAACATTCAAAGGCCACATCTAGTAAAATAACAGCAATAAAGTTGATGCCACTGAAAAAATCTGAATTACAAACAAAGAAGAAGCAGAAAGATTACATTTCCTCTTTTAAATCCTCAATTGCTGGTAAAACTACAATAATCTCATCAAGTTCTTGAAATAGATTATTAAAATGGAAGGATTAGGGAAATATGTATTTTCAAATAATACACGCTAACAGTGAGGAATAAATCATTAGTTTAGAGATCAGACGAGTCTGTTTATCAGGTACTGAATGAGGACTGAAAAATAATTTTGTATTTTCTTTTATTTTAAAATTATTGAGTAACAAAGATATGAACAATATTTGTAAAAATAAACACAGTACAAACTTACAAGGAGAGACCTCACACACTTACTTTCCTTTACAAATGTGATTGTATTCTTTTTGAAATGATAAGTTTCTTTCCGGATTGAAAACAGTTAACAACACTCTTGTTGTGACATGCCAGTCTGTAATCTTATCAGTCATTCTATAAATCTGACCAATCTTTCTCCTAAAAGATCTTCTTAATGGAAATGATTCTTAAATATTTTCTTCTTACAGCCCTTTATCTTGTGAATTAAACATGCTAACCTACAAATTCATACTCCACATATATTGTATAATGGAAGTTGAGATTAAGCTAGATACTAACCTCTCCCTGTGACACTACTCTGTTGACTACATATTGCCCATCTTGTATTGTAAGAAATGTTTTTCTGTCTAGGTGGTTGTCTTCTAGCTGTAATGTAAAAACAATTAAACTTTAATCAATCATATAAAGTGTTCAAGATGTAACATGGGGCATTACATGTTTCTAAAACACTCACCTTGAAATACTCATTAAAAACCATTGGACTAAAGATCATATTACTTCTTGTTAAGTTTAATTCTGCTAGTCTGTATTTTATCTATATGTTTTACAATTAGCAAGACTTGGACGAAGCGAACATAATTCATTTGCCATTTGAATATTAATAACATGATTTGTATGCTTCATGTAACTTGCCATTTGATATTCCCAAGTGAAACAGCTTCAGTGATGTCACTAAAGTAGATTTTCAAATTCTCAAACAGCAGCCTGAGGAAGACAAGCCACGTTTCATTTGATATTCAACTATTTCTCTCTTATAAATATCAAAAATAATTCCAGAGCTAAACAAGTATGCTGAGTGTCAGCCACACTAATAGCAATAGTCAGAATTAAGAACTTTTTTTTTCTAAGCCTCCAACAAAGCTTCTTGCAGCTTTTGACCTTGGGATAAAAGGAACATACATAAACAAACACTTACTTTTACATATTCGTGATGTTGCTGTTCTAAAGTCTGCAAAGATTTTGATACATAGGCTGCAAAAATAAAAATGGTGAATTTTAATCACTGCTAATACTGTTTTAATTTAATTTTTTAGCACGTACCTTAAAGTAAGATTTCAGATAATATTCTCAATGTTCAAATGGTTAAGTGTCATATTCAACTTATTTCCTACATTCAACAAAATAAGATGTACTCTACTACATCTGATACATCATCTACTACTTTCTGTCAAATTCTGATGCAAGAAATTCATTTCAATTATAGTTGAACTAGAAATGTCACCAGAAATCACTTAAAAATCCATTCAGTGACCAAGAAAGGAGTGTACCAACTAAGATTAGTCAAATTTCATACTATCTGCTCTTAACAATGTGAACTGCTTTCATTCTTATCTAAGATCTATCTTACCAAACATAACATTACTCTCTTAAATAAAGCTGGCAATTCATTCTTATATGGAGGATTTTTGATCAAAAGGTCCAACCTTTTCAAAGAGAAGTCACAGACTATAAAATGTAGATTTGATACCTGTCACTGATGTTCCCACAGGGACATTATCAATGGTACCATGACTATTAGCATGGACCAGCAGGCAATCTTGTCCATCATGCCTGGTTGGTTCTACTGTGACTTTAAATTCCCCAAGCTCCTTGCCAGTATCAGAGATTGTAACCAAGTTGTCTGTGAACAATGCATCTTCGAGTTCTTTTGGTGCTAAAAAGTAGAGATCAAAGAGAGAGTCAGAGCTAGAGGTGACAGTACAAGCTATGTACAGCACTATCTCAGAGATCATGTAATAAAATGCTCTATGACTACAAGTTCACTATATGAAGCATTAAGAAAGAAAGAAAAAAACATTTACAAAGATAAATTTCAAAATTGTGTCATCACATATCCACATAACAAACCAGACATTGCAAAGAATACACATTCCCTCACCGCTAATAACATGCTTTCCAGCCTCTGTCACACCTGCCATCCCACCCTCAGTTCCACATATCATACCATGCTACTTCCCTCCCTACAGGAATTTATACATGGAATCCAGATACCATTCCACTTGACCTTTATGCAATCACACCTGCAATCATGATGACATCCCACCATATGCCTTGCCACTCTGTCCCATATACCATGCCACTGTGTCTCACATGCCATCCCTCCCTGTACCATGTGCCATCATACCCTATCCCACATGCCACCCCTCCATGTACCATCCCATGATCCCACTCTGTAAGACAGGCCATCCCATCCTATCCCACATGCTATCCCACCCTATCCCATATGCTATCCCACCCTATCCCATATGCCATCCCACCTGAAATCCAGATGACACGCCGTCCTGTCTTGTATGTCATTACACTTGTCCCCTATGCCATCCCACCTTGTCCCACATGCCATCCTAGCCTGTCATAAATGCCATGATACTACCTTGTTTCACATGCCACAACACCCTGTTCCACATGCTATCCCACCCTGTCCTATACGCCATGACATCCTTTTCCACATTCCATGGTACCCTGTCCCACAAGCCACCCTGTCCCACATGCCACCCTGTCTGACATGCCATCCAACCCTGTCCCACCTTCATCCCAATTCCTGCATCTATCAATCATTCTACCAACTTCCACCCAAATATTATTTCCTCTAACTCCCATCCCCTCACTTCTATCAACCCAACATGCCCCATTAACCTACTGTAACATCCCCCTTCACCTGACATCCTCCCTTCATATACCATCTTCCATTCACCTACCATCCTCTACTCCCCAACATGCCCCATTTACCTACCATGCCCCATTTACCTACCATGCCCCATTTACCTACCATGCCCCATTTACCTACCATCCCCATTTACCTACCCCCATTCAAGTACCACCCCATTCACCCACCCCCATTCACCTAACCTCCCCATTCACCTAACCTCCCCATTCACCTAACCTCCCCATTCACCTAACCTCCCCATTCACCTAACCTCCCCATTCACCTAACCTCCCCATTCACCTAACCTCCCCATTCACCTAACCTCCCCATTCACCTAACCTCCCCCATTCACCTAACCTCCCCATTCACCTAACCTCCCCCATTCACCTAACCTCCCCATTCACCTAACCTCCCCATTCACCTAACCTCCCCATTCACCTAACCTCCCCCATTCACCTAACCTCCCCCATTCACCTAACCTCCCCATTCACCTAACCTCCCCATTCACCTAACCTCCCCATTCACCTAACCTCCCCATTCACCTAACCTCCCCATTCACCTAACCTCCCCATTCACCTAACCTCCCCCATTCACCTAACCTCCCCATTCACCTAACCTCCCCATTCACCTAACCTCCCCCATTCACCTAACCTCCCCCATTCACCTAACCTCCCCATTCACCTAACCTCCCCATTCACCTAACCTCCCCATTCACCTAACCTCCCCATTCACCTAACCTCCCCATTCACCTAACCTCCCCATTCACCTAACCTCCCCCATTTACCTACTATCCCAACCATCTTTTGCCAATCCACTCTACCAAATATACTCTTAACCAACTCATCATTCCAACCTTCACTATAACCTCCCTGATCTATCTACCAAATCAGAATGAAAATTCAGAACAGATTAATTTGCAGATGTTATGTGTCCACTCTACGCAAGCGAAACTTGTTGTTTTTTTGCTATTCATTTGCAAGACACTTCATTTTAAATTCCATTCAGTCATCACATCTATTATTCAACTTTGTTTTCATTCCAGAACAAATCTTTTAATTGTTGTTATTAAAGTCTGGAATGCATTTGTTCTCCTTTATATAAATCATAAAAATAATTGGAATTCCTTTCCTAGGGCAGCAGTCTTTTGTCCATAGTAGCTAAACAATGCATAAGGCCAGATGGACAATAAAGATGTGGACGGACAGACAAATAGTAAAGATGCTATATTCCCTCTTTACCAACTTTGTTGGCGAGGGGATAATAAGCAACTCTGATGTGTTGTTATGACTGACAGTATGCTGTACATCTGTTGGTGTTCTTGACCTGGGTCAGAGGAATGACCAAAAAGGGTCAAATGTTCACATCAGCAATGTGCGATAATCAGGTCAATATAGAACCCTAAAGTGCCTAATTTTGCAATTAAACCAACAACAATGTTAATTTTCACTTCTCTCCCGCTATGCATCTTTTGATTAAAAAGTAGAATATGCAATGCATTGTAGCACTGTCTGGTAAGACCTGTCTTATGTACTTTAGTGAAAATGGAAATGATTACTAACCACATGGCGCATGAGTTACTTCACTAGAAACTGTTTTCTCATCTGCTTGCATATATAATAGTTGCAAATCTTAAAAGATATTTCAATAATTAAAGACTTGTGAGGAACCAGTCATTTCTACACAAATCTCTTACGAAACTGACAGCTCTTTTTGACTATTCTAATTACAACAACACAATATTGTTCTCTTTTTTAAAACTATCCTATACTACTGTATATAAGACAAACATACCTGACTCAAATTTTTCTTTAATCCTTGTTGCTAAAATTGTAAGGGGTTTTATTCACTTTTTTGGTACAATGCAAAAATAGTGGTAATATGCACATTTAAAAATTTAATGTTACTAAAATGTTGACAAGGAAAAGGAGATTTATGCAACTATATTGTTTGTGCTAAAACTGTTTGCAGATAATACAAAAGTAGATAGTTTCTGTGCATTGATGTTAATCCTTGCATATGATATTCGCAAAATATGACCTAATTTGTATAAAAACTATTTAGCAGAACTTCTTGGGCTTTACCCCCACAGACCCCACTAAGGCTTTGCCCCTAAAACACAATCGATAGGCTTCATGTCATACACCTATTCATATAACCAGAACTCAACATTTTCTGATACAGGATCTACATCACTGGTCCTACAGTTAAAACTTTAAGAAAACAAAGCTTGAAAACCTCACCGAACAGTTTTATGAGGTGATTGATTTGCGGAATTTAAACATACACTGAACCTTCTGTTAGATAAACATGCCTTTGAATTTACAACATGAAAAGGCTTCATAAATTTTCATTGATCAGATACAGTCAAAGTTTAATGGGAAGGTCTTCATGGTACTTGTTTTATGTTAGATAGCCTCACAAGCTCGTGAAGACACAAGGACAATCCATTGATGGATTCTGTGGTACAAGTCACTAATCATAGATATCAGTGGGATAATAATAGGGTCTGCCATATCTCATCAACCAAATATGCTACCACCCCACCACCGACAACCAAATATGCTACAATCCCGCCACCTACAACCACATATGCTACAACCCCACCATCGACAACCAAATATGCTACAATCCCGCCATCTACAACCAAATATGCTACAATCCCGCCATCTACAACCAAATATGCTACAATCCCACCACCTACAACCACATATGCTACAACCCCACCATCGACAACCAAATATGCTACAATCCCGCCATCTACAACCAAATATGCTACAATCCCACCACCTACAACCACATATGCTACAACCCCACCATCGACAACCAAATATGCTACAATCCCGCCATCTACAACCAAATATGCTACAATCCCGCCACCTACAACCACATATGCTACAACCCCACCATCGACAACCAAATATGCTACAATCCCGCCATCTACAACCAAATATGCTATAGTCCCACCACCTACAACCAAATATGCTACAATCCCACCACCTACAACCAAATATGCTATAATCCCACCACCGACAACCAAATATGCTACAATCCCGCCACCTACAACCACATATGCTACAACCCCACCATCGACAACCAAATATGCTACAATCCCGCCATCTACAACCAAATATGCTACAATCCCGCCACCTACAACCACATATGCTACAACCCCACCCACCTACAACCAAATATGCTATAGTCCCACCACCTACAACCAAATATGCTACAATCCCACCACCTACAACCAAATATGCTACAATCCCACCACCGACAACTAAATAAGCTACAATCCTACCACCCACAACCAAATATGCTACAACCCCACCACCGACAACCAAATATGCTACAATCCCGCCACCTACAACCACATATGCTACAACCCCACCCACCTACAACCAAATATGCTATAGTCCCACCACCTACAACCAAATATGCTACAATCCCACCACCTACAACCAAATATGCTACAATCCCACCACCGACAACTAAATAAGCTACAATCCTACCACCCACAACCAAATATGCTACAACCCCACCACCTACAACCAAATATGCTACAATCCCACCACCTACAACCAAATATGCTACAATCCCACCACCTACAACCAAATATGCTACAATCCCACCACCTACAACCAAATATGCTACAATCCCACCACCTACAACCAAATATGCTACAATCCCACCACCTACAACCAAATATGCTACAATCCCACCACCTACAACTAAATATGCTACAATCCCACCACCTACAACCAAATATGCTACAATCCCACCACCTACAACCAAATACATGTATGCTACAATCCCACCACCTACAACCAAATACATGTATGCTACAATCCCACCACCTACAACCAAATATGCTACAATCCCACCACCTACAACCAAATATGCTATAATCCCACCACCTACAACCAAATATGCTACAATCCCACCACCTACAACCAAATATGCTACCACCCCACCACTGACAACCAAATATGCTATAATCCCACTACCTAAAACCAAATATGCTACAATCCCACAATCTACAACCAAATATGCTCTAATCCCACCACCTACAACCAAATACGCTCTAATCCCACCACCTACAACCAAATATGCTACAATCCCACCACCTGCAACCAAATATGCTACAATCCCACCACCTACAACCAAATATGCTACAATCCCACCACCTACAACCAAATATGCTACAATCCCACCACCTACAACCAAATATGCTACAATCCCACCACCTACAACCAAATATGCTACAATCCCACCACCTACAACCAAATACGCTCTAATCCCACCACCTACAACCAAATATGCTACAATCCCACCACCTACAACCAAATATGCTACAATCCCACCACCTACAACCAAATATGTTACAATCCCGCCACCTACAACCAAATATGCTACAATCCCACCACCTACAACCAAATATGCTCTAATCCCACCACCAACAACCAAATATGCTCTAATCCCACCACCTACAACCAAATTTGCTACAATCCCACCACCTGCAACCAAATATGCTACAATCCCACCACCTACAACCAAATATGCTACAATCTCGCCACCTACAACCAAATATGCTACAATCCCACTACCTACAACCAAATATGCTACAATTCCACCACCTACAACCAAAAATTAAAAAACTGTAGTACCCAGACTTCAATATTGTTTTGATCTGCTATTATTGTCTTGGCATACGTATACCGTTTATGAAATAAAAGGGTTAAGTCAGAACGAATGAAAATATCAAAAACTTACAAATTGATTTCAAATACTCCATGGCCTCTGTTGCAGCAGAGGGAGGTGGTGAAGGTGGTTGCACAGGTTCTTCCATTCTATAAAGGGGAAAAAAAATCCATGAAAGGCCTTGGAGACTAACAATGAGTGCAGAATAAATAATGGAGACTACTTGTATTGTTAATGTGCATTTTTTTTTATCAAGCATTAAGACCTTTGATAAATGACAACATTGAAAAGATGCTTTCAGGACTATCGAATCCATGGTTGTGACTAGTCATCAACATTGCAACTTAAAAATGTGTTTCTGCAGTACTTCTTCTGAAAGTTGGCCATACCTGTCCATGCAACATTTTAATCAGACAAGACTAATAATCTCACATGCAGTAACTTGCAGAAACTATGCAGTAACTTGCAGAAACTATGCACTCAAAGCTCTACATCATAGAGAAGATGCACACATCAATTCTGAGTTTGTTTATTGATATACAGCATGGTACATAAATCATACCCCAATTTAAAATCACTGGCATAAACCAGGGATAAACTACGTACTGGTCTGGGGTTTTCACTCATTGGATTAAGATTGGCCACTGTAAGTCATTAAACTAGTCTGAGGTATTGTAGAGTCAGCGCTACCTAACTGTAAGTCATTAAGCTAGTCACTGGTAGTGTCTGAGGTATTGTAGAGTCAGCGCTACCTAACTGTAAGTCATTAAGCTAGTCACTGGTAGTGTCTGAGGTATTGTAGAGTCAGCGCTACCTAACTGTAAGTCATTAAGCTAGTCACTGGTAGTATCTGAGGTATTGTAGAGTCAGCACTACCTAACTGTAAGTCATTAAGCTAGTCACTGATAGTGTCTGAGGTATTGTAGAGTCAGCGCTACCTAACTGTAAGTCATTAAGCTAGTCACTGGTAGTGTCTGAGGTATTGTAGAGTCAGCGCTACCTAACTGTAAGTCATTAAGCTAGTCACTTATAGTATCTGAGGTATTGTAGAGTCAGCACTACCTAACTGTAAGTCATTAAGCTAGTCACTGATAGTGTCTGAGGTATTGTAGAGTCAGCACTACCTAACTGTAAGTCATTAAGCTAGTCACTGGTAGTGTCTGAGGTATTGTAGAGTCAGCACTACCTAACTGTAAGTCATTAAGCTAGTCACTGATAGTGTCTGAGGTATTGTAGAGTCAGCGCTACCTAACTGTGAGTCATTAAGCTAGTCACTGGTAGTGTCTGAGGTATTGTAGAGTCAGTGCTACCTAACTGTAAGTCATTAAGCTAGTCACTGGTAGTATCTGAGGTATTGTAGAGTCAGCACTACTTAACTGTAAGTCATTAAGCTAGTCACTGGTAGTGTCTGAGGTATTGTAGAGTCAGCACTACCTAACTTGTTTAAAATAATCCCATTAATCAAACCAGTTACAAATTTGCCATTTTACAGTTTTTTGAAAATACACGCATAAAATTCTAACTATGCAAATTTTTATGGAAATCTGTGAAGACATGACGTCTGGACAAGACTTCTCCATTTTCATAATATATAAATCTATTGTCAACTAATTCTCTCTTTGCTGAAAATCGTGTGATCCTTACAAAGAGTTTTAAATCTTATCATACCACCAATCCATAACTAGAAACAACATTGTCTTTCAAAAATGACAGAACTTTATAGAATTAAGTAAAGATTCTGAGCTGTCTCAGATGCGTACTGCAGTTTCACAAAAAATACAATTAAGACTGTTGGCTGATAAATCATAATGTACATTACTATATAATTCATAATTTTTGGCTTGGATAAACCCCTTACGCTACCCCACTTCTCAAAAGCCAAGGATCTCTTATGTTTTCATCCTACTTTTTGAATAAATATGTGATTTTCTACTACAAGAAGGAAATGCCTCTTCAAATTATGTTCACAGTACTGTATATATCCAGTGGATGAAGTTGATCATTAAAGAGAATTTGCAATCATCAATATTGAACTACAGTACAGTAATGCACTTCGTCGGCACTAATTAAGCTTTCTCTTTTAATGACGTTTTCTTTGCATATACCATGAAGAAATCTATTTCCAGCTGATTATATATCTCTTGTTTTAACTTTTGATTTGTGGATGTAGAATGAATCTGGAAAAAAATCTTTGCTTCAGTGAATGATGGATGTAAGAAAATACTGTTAATGTGTGTGCACATTGAGATGTTTCTGAATTCTTTGTTAATGTGTAAGCACACTGTATTGTTTTTGAATTCTTTGTTAATGTGTATGCACACTGTATTGTTAATCAATTCTTTGTTAATGTGTGTGCACATTGTATTGTTTCTGAATTCTTTGTTAATGTGTGCACACTGTATTGTTTATGATTTCTTTGTTCATGTGTATGCACACTGTATTGTTTATGATTTCTTTGTTAATGTGTATGCACATTGTATTGTTTCTTAATTCTTTGTTAATTTCTTTTTATTGTTTCTGAATTCTTTGTTAATGTTGCACACTGTGTTGTTTCTGATTTCTTTGTTAATGTGTGTGCACACTGTATTGTTTCACATTTGTTAATGTGTGTACGTTGTTTGTTTATGAATTCTTTGTTAATGTGTATGCACACTGTATTGTTTCTGAATTCTTTGTTAATGTGTATGCACATTGTATTGTTTCTGAATTCTTTGTTAATGTGTTGTATTGTTTCTGAATTCTTTGTTAATGTGTATTTGTTTATGAATTCTTTGTTAATGTGTATGCACATTGTATTGTTTCTTAATTCTTTGTTAATGTGTGCATATTTTATTGTTTCTGAATTCTTTGTTAATGTGTATGCACACTGTATTGTTTCTGAATTCTTTGTTAATGTGTATGCACACTGTATTGTTTCTGAATTCTTTGTTAATGTGCGTGCACATTGTATTGTTTCTGAATTCTTTGTTAATGTGTGTGCATTTTATTGTTTCTGAATTCTTTGTTAATGTGTGCACATTTTACTGTTTCTGAATTCTTTGTTAATGTGTGCACATTTTATTGTTTCTGAATTCTCTGTTAATGTGTGCACATTGTATTGTTTCTGAATTCTTTGTTAATGTGTGTACGTTGTATTGTTTCTGAATTCTTTGTTAATGTGTTTGCACATTGTATTGTTTCTTAATTCTTTGTTAATGTGTGCACATTGTATTGTTTCTGAATTCTTTGTTAATGTCTGTGCACATTGTATTATTTCTAAATTCTTTCTTAATGTGTGTGCACACTGTATTGTTTCTGAATTCTTTGTTAATGTGTGTGCACATTGTATTGTTTCTGAATTCTTTGTTAATGTGCGTGCACATTGTATTGTTTCTGAATTCTTTGTTAATGTGTGTGCATTTTATTGTTTCTGAATTCTTTGTTAATGTGTGCACATTTTATTGTTTCTGAATTCTTTGTTAATGTGTGCACATTTTATTGTTTCTGAATTCTCTGTTAATGTGTGCACATTGTATTGTTTCTGAATTCTTTGTTAATGTGTGTACGTTGTATTGTTTCTGAATTCTTTGTTAATGTGTTTGCACATTGTATTGTTTCTTAATTCTTTGTTAATGTGTGCACATTGTATTGTTTCTGAATTCTTTGTTAATGTCTGTGCACATTGTATTATTTCTAAATTCTTTGTTAATGTGTGTGCACACTGTATTGTTCCTGAATTCTTTGTTAATGTGTGTGCACATTGTATTGTTTCTGAATTTTGTGTTAATGTGTTTGCACACTGTATTGTTTCTGAATCCTTTGTTAATGTGTGCACATTGTATTGTTTGTGAATTCTTTGTTAATGTGTGCACGTTGTATTGTTTTTGAATTCTTTGTTAATGTGTGTGCACATTGTATTGTTTCTGAATCTTTTGTTAATGTGTGCACATTGTATTGTTTCTGAATTCTTTGTTAATGTGTGTGCACATTGTATTGTTTATGAATTCTTTGTTAATGTGTATGCACATTGTATTGTTTCTGAATTCTTTCATAAAAAAACAAATTCGGAAAAAAAAAGAAAAAAACCCTTTTCTGACTGAGTAAGTAGTCAAGAGCATGGCATTTTGCAGCTGCCTGCTAAAACTTGGCTCTTTTAACAGTAGTCAGTGCATTTTGTGTTTCAGTATGGAAGTAAATGGAAAATAGAGCAGGCTAGGCCTCTACAAAACTAGCCACTATTTTGACTTCGGGACTTCAATTTTTTTTAAAGAAGTAAATCTTATACTTTTAATTTAATCAAATAAGTAAAATATTGAAACACATAAATAAACATAAATATAGCTATAGTGCATGATGACTAAAGATAACATGTTTACCTAATTTGTCGACTTCTCAAGCGCGTTTAATTCCAATCAACCACACTAGCTGATAAACAAACTGTTAGGATAGATATGGGTGTCAATTGTAGGTTATTATTATAGATCTTAAATCATTCAAGAGACAGACCACAGTTTGTTAAGATGAATGGCTAAGATGCTGATGTTTGGTCCATTAGTACAGGTGCACCCCAGGTTTGTTGTCTGTCTCCTATCTTCTTTTGCTTGTACACTAATGATTGCAGAAGTAAACATGATGTTTGCTCAATTACCAAATATGCTGACGATACCGTGATAACCGGTTACCTTCATAATAACACTACTGCTCCATATGGGGATGAAATTGGTGATTTTGTTACTTGGTGCAATCAAATCTATCTGAAATTGAAGACTAAAAAAAAACTAAGGAGATGGTGTTTGATTTTAGGAAACAGCCATGTGATCTTGCTCAATCAGGGTTAATAATGAGGTTGAACAGGTGGACTATTACAAATATCTAGGCACTAAGGACTTACCTTTAAAGACCAGGCTGATGCAACGAGATCCAAGGCATACCAAAGATTGTATTTTGTTATGAAAACTGAAATATTTAAAAGTTGACAATATCATTCTTAAGCTTTTTTACCAGTCAGCAATACAAGGCATGCTGACTTTCAATGTTATATGTATATTCGGGCTATGTATATTTATTTTCATAATTTTATACATTTTTGCTACAGGGCAACATATTCCATCTTTTGTTGTGGACAAAATAAATTTATCTTATCTTAATCCCATATAACCATTAGATGTTAGATTCAAAATTAAAACCTGTTTCAATATTGTAGAAAACTTTGCAGCAGTATATGGCTATATTCTACCAGGGAGTTGTTATTAACTCTCTGATTATTCTGAGTGTTTAAATTTGACATCAGTCATTCCTGCACAAATACTACATGTATATGTTGATGGAATGACATTTTTAAATGCTTCTTTACTATTTGCCTCCTTTTAACATGGAGTTGCCATTTAGAATAGCAACTCCCTGCTTTTACCATCGTCAATCATGTAAGATAAAGATGGCCAGTCACTAATCTTATCATTTATGTGTATTCAACAAAATTTTACTTTAATTTAAGCATTTTGCAGTAAACTCTTAGTTTATATCAGGAAGTCCAAGTAATCAGTACTGGCCAAGGGCATAGATCCATTTTTTTTTAAAGTGGGGATGATTTTTGTGGGAGGACTAGTTTGCTGCATTAGCGGCAATGCGAGAGCGAAGGGCGCTCGCCAATAGGCGTGAGGCCTAGGGCCCGCTTAAGAGCTCCTGGTGGGGCAAAGCCCTGGTTTGGGTCTAGGGGCAAAGCCTCCAGAAGCTCCTGGAATATTAAATAAATTAGGCAAAATTGGCTCCAAAAAGCATCAAGCATCAAGACAGAAGTAGGCCGTACTCCTGAGGTGAAATTCGAGTCCAAAATAATTAAAAGTCATTCTTAATAACAAACAGGTTTATTCATTTCTAGCTTTCGAATACGTAATAAATAATCCTTTTCTTAATTTTGCTGAAACAAATCTTGCATGATGAAAACCATGTAACAACAATTTATACTTAAAATCTGCATTGATATGACCTTAAAAGTAACTTGAGCAAGAGCATATAATGAACAGGAACTATGAGTAATTGTAGTAGATTTCTTTGTGAAACTACGTCAAAATTGAGGAACAACGTACAATACTTTTATGCCCCCAATTACCAAGAATAAACATTTAATTTCAAATGGATGACTGATCATGGAGTTAAGAAAAACTTCATGGACTGAGGTCTATAACATCTATCAAGCAATGGCAAGGAAAGTCCGAATTCCCAATGATACCCCAATCCCCTTATTGTTTAAGCTCCCTGGATGTAAGCAATTTTCTTTAAGAAATTAATCAAGTTTACACAGGAAATCTAACCAGCTTTGTGCCAATGTGATGTTTATGAACTTGCCCCCCCCCTCCCCAAGACACACACCCCCTTGGCGGGCCTGGGTAAAATATAATACCAATCATTGCGGTGATGAGCAAATGCATCACTTGTCATAGAAATTAAGGCTGCGTCTTGTATCTTTGCATGAAACACTCCTTGAGTTGTTAAGCATCGTTAGTGTAGTGACTAAGGTCACATCAAGAAACTTCGGAAATCAGAATTTACAAAATCGTATCACGTGACATTAGTCAGGATAACTATTACATTGTGGTAATTGAGATGACAGTATATATTTTCTTGATTTATGGTAAGTTTTGTGATATACGGTAATCGTTCCCAATTTCTTAATCAAATAACAGAAGTGAAAAAGCATTCCTTTTAGTAATTGAAAATTTGGGGCGGTATCATCGGCAAAAGTGGGGGGATATATACCCCTCCCTCCCCCACCCCCCGGATCTATGCCCTTGGTACTGACATCTATATGTGAATTACATTATTTGTATTCAGCAGCTCTAATAAATTAATAAAATTATTTAGTTTTGTTTCACACATATGACAATTGTATTGATCATTTGAAGGAAGACTTATACATGGTACAAAAAATGAACACTTCTTTATTAATTGAACAAAAATTCAGACAGATCCCTGTCTGCTTTGAGTAATCATTCGTCATATCAATTGTGATCCATTTCCTTGCTCTAATTCTCATGGAGCTTTGGATGTCCTAAATTCAAACAGAAGACATGGTAATCTTCTGCTTTAAGAATTACAGGTATTTAGGTATTTTGAAAAGCAGGTAACATAACTTTCAAAGTTAAAGCTAAATAATCAAATAATTTTTGACACTATGAACAACTGAAGGTCCACATTATAAGACAAAATGTAGAACATCAACTGGAATGAAATCTACAATAGTGCAAAGATTGCAGAACTATTATCATTTCTTGGTTAAATTTATTAATAACTGCTTGTTGGCATAGCAGGATAGTAAAAGAATCAGCCAGTTAATCCCACAAAACACTTAACCAAGCTCTTACTGACCACATGCAATCATGTGTATCTGCTGAAAAATATTAACTCTGCTGGGGGGAAAGCATTGTCCCACTGAGGGTTTACAAATAATCTTTGAGGCAAACAAACACTTGTATAGCAACACAGGAGTGCATGTTGCTGACCCATACAGGATGGTTTAACTACACACTTACTTAGTGTTGTGTAATGTAAGAAAAACACCTTCCAGGATTGAAATCTACAAGAACAGGAGGACAGTCCATGTTTATATTCACAACTGACCAATAATGGTCAGATCTGACTTGAGTAGGACAGTGATCAGAATGACAAGGGCAGTGTATCTTGTACAATATAAGGCCATGCCGCAGTCTGTGATATTTGTTACAGAATGGAGAATGGTCCTAGCAGAAACTTGGGGTCTCCCAGTGATCTGATAGTTGTAACAAATTCAAATGAAATACTGTAATTTGTAAGGAAAGGGGTATAACATGAGGTAGCCATAAAGATACATTTATTGTGTGTTGTGATATACTCAACTGAACATTAACTGACTGAAACATTAGTCTCAAAGATCTGATTTTTTTCCTGTGTTTTACTGATAATTTGAGGTTTTATAACAAAAATTACACAAAGTACCAAAAAACTGCAACATGGATGGATAGAGAGAATGGAACAATTTTCACTTTTGGACAGAACACAACATAGATTTTACATCAAGAATCCATGGAATTATCTAAAATCCTGAATGAACACTGATTGCCAATGGCCTATCCTGAATGAACACTGATTGCCAATGGCCTATCCTGAATGAACACTGATTGCCAATGGCCTATCCTGAATGAACACTGATTGCCAATGGCCTATCCTGAATGAACACTGATTGCCAATGGCCTATCCTGAATGAACACAGATTGCCAATGGCCTATCCTGAATGAACACTGATTGCCAATGGCCTATCCTGAATGAACACTGATTGCCTATGGCCTATCCTGAATGAACACTGATTGCCAATGGCCTATCCTGAATGAACACTGATTGCCAATGGCCTATCCTGAATGAACACTGATTGCCAATGGCCTATCCTGAATGAACACTGATTGCCAATGGCCTATCCTGAATGAACACTGATTGCCTATGGCCTATCCTGAATGAACACTGATTGCCAATGGCCTCTCCTGAATAAACACTGATTGCCAATGGCCTATCCTGAATGAACACTGATTGCCAATGGCCTATCCTGAATGAACACTGATTGCCAATGGCCTATCCTGAATGAACACTGATTGCCAATGGCCTATCCTGAATAAACACTGATTGCCAATGGCCTATCCTGAATGAACACTGATTGCCAATGGCCTATCCTAAATGAACACTGATTGCCAATGGCCTATCCTGAATGAACACTGATTGCCAATGGCCTATCCTGAATAAACACTGATTGCCAATGGCCTATCCTGAATGAACACTGATTGCCAATGGCCTATCCTAATAAACACTGATTGCCAATGGCCTATCCTGAATGAACACTGATTGCCAATGGCCTATCCTAAATGAACACTGATTGCCAATGGCTATCCTGAATGAACACTGATTGCCAATGGCCTATCCTGAATAAACACTGATTGCCAATGGCCTATCCTGAATGAACACTGATTGCCAATGGCCTATCCTGAATGAACACTGATTGCCAATGGCCTATCCTGAATGAACACTGATTGCCAATGGCCTATCCTGAATGAACACTGATTGCCAATGGCCTATCCTGAATGAATACTGATTGCCAATGGCCTATCCTGAATGAACACTGATTGCCAATGGCCTATCCTGAATGAACACTGATTGCCAATGGCCTATCCTGAATGAACACTGATTGCCAATGGCCTATCCTGAATGAACACTGATTGCCAATGGCCTATCCTTAATGAACACTGATTGCCAATAGCCTATCCTGGAACTAACTGAATGATCCAACACTACCATACATTTATCAAATTGTATTTCCATAGAAAAAGGAGATTTTAAGTTATAGTAACTATTAAGAGCAATATATACCTCTCTCCTCATATACTGCAGCTACACTTTAACAAACAGCACTATAATTATTAAGTCTCTAAAGCCTAAATTACATGTACAGCACAGTTATATACTGATGAACCTCTAGAACAACTTGGAAATCCAAAAACACTAATAAAAAACAAAGAAATCATGTAAGTACTTGATATTAGACATCAACGCCATTTCATTTGGAGTAAAACTACTTGATATTAGACATCAACGCCATTTCATTTGGAGTAAAACACAGTGAGTGCATCAAGAACTCCCTTCTATTGATGTGGTGTATCAAATTGATGAAACGTGATTAATATGAAACAGGATATTTTATGATTAAAACTGAGTCTGAAACATGGCAGGGAACATCAATAATCATAGCTCCCAATGGGACAGTATTTCATCCCTGACGTAATTACTTAAGTAGAAATCAATAATCACTCGGGCTGTACTTAACAACGTAGTAAAACCAAATTGCTCTCGTCAAGTACTGAAAGTTCCTTATTCAGACTACTGCGCATGTATGAGGAAACACTATATGATCAGTGTAATACATATATTAGCTAAGTGCAAGCTTCAGGCGGTAAGACTGAACTACTATCAAAGTGATAAATGTTGATGAGTTCTAAAATGGCTACACCTCTTGAGACTTTACACATGGATAAAATCAAACCTAAACATTTAATAAATTTGATTGATAGATATATTTGCCGATTATCTTATTTGGCTACAAAAGAAATTGAGAGGTCAAATACATGCAAAGAAGCATAATTCAGCACTGTCTAAATCTACCTCCACCATCCTGTGCAGTTCTACCATGATGAATATTTCTTCAAGTTCATATCTTTAAGAATTTTCACATTTCCTTTCTCCAATAAGTCCAATTCAATCTACTGTACCTCATAATCTCAGCCCCGACCCCCTCCCCCCACACAAAAATATCTGTCTGTAACTTTGGATTTGCCTTGCCCACTTTCATTTATTGCTGGGCTAAGCATTTATTGTTTTGAGTTAACTTTTGAGTCAAGAGACATATTCCATCTTTTTAATTCAAGTCAGAAACCAATTTTTTTTTTTTCTTTGATACCAGAAACCTATTTAATTTTTGTTGTTCAAATCCAAAAATCATCGTTTGGATTTTCTTTCAGGGCACATTCTATTGGAAGATTTCAGATAAGTCCCAACAACTTTTTCCCCAAAACACCCCACCCCTCTATTTTTATCCTTCCCCTGTTCCAATGTATGTACCCCACATTTTCACCACTTATTTTAGTACAAAACCATACTCTTAATTTTGTCAATATTCAGTCAATATTTCTTGAGATTTGTTGATGGCATATAGATAAACAAACAGACAAACAAACACAATTTTTTGATTGTAAGGCCGAGATGAATTTCAATTGGCTAAACAATTGCATAATTTGCAATACACCTATCTAATCATGGAAGCTATTATTCCAAATAATAGCTCCATGATCTAATACTATGCAGTTATAGAATTTAGGAGGCATGTTCGCATCAAGAACGAAATGCTGAAACATGTACTGTTATATCATGATATTCTATACAAGTTATCTTGGAGAATCTCACAATTGGTGTTTGGTTTGTTGATGTTTAATGGCACCGTGACAGTCAAGAGTCAAATGTGCCAAGAGGGTAATGTGAGAGGGGAAGGGGGAAAGGAAGGAGAGCAAAAATATATAATAAATAATAAAGGAGCAAATAAAGGTAATAAAAAGGAAGGATAGGGATGGTAGGATAGAAAAGGGGGAAGTGTGGATAAGGATTAGATCAGGTGGAATAAGTTGCTATCGCAGAGGAAGGTGATGATGTTGGAGGAGGGATTGTTCTTGAAAGATCAGAAATGGAAGTGGAGGAGGAGAGGAGTAATCTGGAGTTCAGGTATAAGGGACAGGTTAAGAGGATATGCTTGATCCAGAGATCGGTGTTGCATGTAGGGCAGAGAGGAGCAGGGGAGCCAGAAAGTAGGTGAAAGTGGGTGAGAGAGGTGTGGCCAAGGCAGATGTGGGTGTCAGTGATAACAACATCCTCCCTGCAGTTGCAACTGTGTAAGGGGACATTGGTCCCAACTTAGGCCAAGGAAAACTTTGGGGGTTTGATAGAAATTAAAGTGTTTTTGTTGTTAAGTTTGTACGTGTTTCCATTTATGAGCAACAATTAATTCGATAAGCAAACATGGATTTTTTGAGACAAGGTATCATGAATTATAAAATTGACTTTTTTTTTTCTTAAAACTTTTTCATACCTTAAATTTTTTTCATACCTTAAAAGTTTTTCATACCTAAAAAGTTTTTCATTTCATACCTAATGATTCGCTGAAATTTAATTTGTCAATTGTCATCAATGACTTTAATAATTATACATTAAACGGATTAGAAAAACAACCATCAAGTCTTTCCTTTGATAACCATATCAACTCTTAGTTAGCCAAATGAATGAGAATTCTTTGCTGCACCATGCCTTCAGATTAAAACCCTGTTACTATATGCAACTCATGATTCCAGTCACCTGTGAGGCCATTTCAGGAATGAACTTCAACTTACTAGTCACAGGAATAAAAAAAAATATGTTTGCAATTCCGCCAAACAAAATCTGATGTAAAACTTTATTGCTGGATATAGAATTAACAGTTGCTTAAAAACATTTCAAAAATTGGTAAAGAATATAAATTCTGACTCACACACGTTGAAAAAGGTGATATGCAAAAAGCACACATGGGCCTTATTTGGGTGGGCATATTTGAAACCTTTCAGTTATAGACAATGCTTGTGACAAATGCGGGCTTCCCCTTTGCTGCTGGTTGCCATGCGAGAGCATGTTTGTTTCACTATTTTCAGTGTTTTGTCGAGAATAAGTGGGCCTACAACTTCAAAGTTACCAATATCAATACATGCACTTAAGCTTTAACAAGCTGTATCGCAATATATTATTAACAAGAGTGTACCAACTTGAACTTGAACAAGAACTTAGAAGCAACCTTAACAGTTACATGTAACTTAACAGTACATTTTGACTCTGCCTTGGACACTAATTCAAAGAACATTTACACATCTTACATATTTAACTTATCCAGAAAGGCTTACACTTTTCAACATTATAAATGTGAAGATTTTTTTAAATTTATGTTGAATTAACCATGGTAAAAAAAGTATATATAAAAAGTTTTGCCCTTCAAGATTCCAGAGCTTTCTTATGTGCAGTTAAAGAGTTCCAGAAAGACTTTTACACTGGCGACAGTTCCAAGCTAATACAGATGCCTTACTATACAGTAATTCAACTTCATTTTCTTTTATTATACCTTTAATGTCTTGGTGAGGGCTCTAAAAGCATAGGAGAGGCTAAGCTTTCTACACCTTCGCAGGAAGGGGGGTTCGTTGGCTTCAACATCAGGGCTGGTGATTGGGGAGGTCCTGTAGGCAACCAGACAAAGTCTGAGGGCTTCACTTTGGATGGTGTTGATGTGATTGAGGTAAGAGTTGTGAGCAACACAGTAGACAATATTGCCGTAGTGAAGCTTGGCATGAATGGTGAACCTGAAGATTTTGAGGAGAGCATGCCGGTTTGCACCCCAAGTGGTATTGGAGAGGAGGCGGAGAATGTTGAGGGAGCTGTTGCAATCCTGTTTCAGGTTGGTGGTGTGTTGTTTGTAGGAGAGCTTGTGGTCTAAAATTAAACCCAGGAGCTTAGTGTGGTCAACTTTAGGGATGTGATTGCCATTAAGCACGAGGTTCGGGATGGGTAGGTTCCAGTAAATTGATTTTCTAAAAATGATGCGTCTAAATGATACATTTGTAAGTTTAAAGAAGAAGGGGAGGGGGGGGGGTGCAATTACCCACTCCTACAAATAACCGCTTGAGGTGCCTATGTGTCCCATCCAGGTGAGTCAAGTACTCTCATCCCCTTACTGGGCCTTAGCTTTATGGAAACTGGGTATAAGCACTGGCTCTATAAGCCCATGTGGCTTGATGAGATTTGACTATCAGGATAAAATTAGCTGGATTAAATCTTTCAACCCCTACATGTAGGATGTCGGAGAGCAAGGGCTGATTGTAATTGAAGTTTTCAAAATCGGTGTAGTGAAATGAAGATTTTCTACGTAAAAATTATCTAAATTACGGAAGAAATTGCATACGCAATTAGTGCGCGTATCACCCAAGAGCACTGGCACTGCTATTTTGAAAATGTGCATCAGTGAATGCTCACAGTTTTCGATTTAATGCTATACGCACGTTGACTTCACTATTGCTCGTTCTATTTGAACCATTTAGATACATCCATCCAAGGCGCTGTTTGAAACTAAGTCAGTAGCGAAGGCTCTTGCACAAAACGCAACTTGTCAGTTTTCTTTATCAAAGTTTCTCAAGCACAAAACGTAAGTGAACGTCTCAATTGTGGTCGGTTCGACATCACCATGTACGGGCTTAGTACGGTTTTACCAAGTTGAAGGGGAAAATTTATCATTACAGTCAATAGGAATTTTTCAATGAATACTTGTGTCGTCTTAGCCAGTCAGCGAAAATTAATGGTACTTATATATTGATGGAAACTATTATCTAATACACAACATTTGTGAAGAAAAATAAATTCTGTACAGTATTTGTTGAAAAATGACAAAAAATAGGTTTTCCTCCCATTGACTGCAATGATAACTATAAAAAAGTATTGTTACGCCGCCGTGTACCACAACATTCCCGGATGTCGGACCTCCTCAATATAGTGTCATGACGATAAAAGGCTTTGTCAAAAGTTGACCTGCGATCGTCGTGGAAAGGCCTAGTTTTTCAAGCGCATAGTCAAAATTCATCTACGCTTCTATGATATGCCAATGCAGCAGTTTCAACGTTATAACTTAATAAGGTATAGGCCTAGGCCTATAGCGTTTTCTGACTGTGTTATTTAAGCATAGCATTCATGTGGGCCTAGTGCCAGAACCTAGCGTATTTACTACAGTCAGAATGTTATCTGACAGGCCTAGCCTAGGCTCTGGCGTTGTCTGTGTATAGCACTTTGCAGCCATGTAGGTCTAAGCTTAGTAGGTTAGAGCGTATACTCACGTTAGTCTGACCAAACGTTAATAACGTTACTAGGCCTAAGCCTAATTATAAGAGAAAGAACTTAAAAAAAAAAAAAAAAATCCTTGAAAATATATTTTTACCTTTCTCCTTCCTCAGTTTTCACGTCTTCCATAATTTGAACGCAGCCTGCAAATAATGTAATGCAAGTTAACTTGAACTCTCTCTCTCGGTCTCATGCACACGTTAGTTCAGTCTCGATCTTTCACGAGGGATATCCCTGCTTAGCCTACAACTTAGTTCAACTTAGATACCGGTATGCCTACAGGCAGTTGGGATTTTTACCCTACAGTACAAGTTACCAGCACAGTACACACAACACAGCATAGCACATAGCCTAGGCCTGCTCAGAATTTTTTTTTTTAGTCAGTCAAATAATAGCACAGTCTAGTCCTATGGTGTTCTGCCTGTCTCATCGCGGAGTTCGCTCGCTCATTTGTTCACAGATACCAAAATATAACAAAAGAAAGCTGATAAAAAAAATTTAAAAAAAAAATCAGCGCCTATAGCAACGCACATATCAATTCCTGCTTACATCTGTACATTCAGGAGTAGGCTATTCATCATGTCCTCTACTGGGAAATATGAGAACTAAATAAAGTTTGAAATTGAAGATTTATCTGATAATAAGTTGAATAAGACTGACATTGTTTATTTTTGGATGAAATTTTATGCCTCCTGTTTTGTACTCCCATTTAAATTTCTGAAGGCCTCTTAAACCTTTCTAAATGAGACATCCTCGGTCACAGTGGAAGGTCTTTGGTCAGTATAGTAAAGTAGCTGGAGCGAGGAAGAATTAACCCAGTCATTCCCAATGCCAAACTTTTACACAATTGATTGAAGTATGACACCCTCCATAGGATCCCAAACTGGGGACTGGGGCCCGGCCATGGCTCAATAATATTTAAAGCAATAATTTACAAATGGGCCCTACCCATGAGTGAAAGTTTGGCCCCTTTGGTTAGGCCCTTGGTGAAATAGGCAACTTTAATTGATACTGTTGATTTATTCGGTAATGACGTATCATTCACTGGGCATGGGTAGAGTGAGACGGTTATAGCCACATTTCCCTCTTCACACATACAAACATATAAAATAGATGGAAAAAAAAAAAAAAAAAAAAGTTAACTTGAATAATTAGTCCTCAATTTCTTTTTTTTTATCAATGATCATATCTAAATTACATGAAAGCTAAGTTACAAAAAATTTCAATCTTTTTGCATCCCAGGCATTAAACAAGCATTCTTGTATGTATGTATGTATGTATGTATGTATGTATGTATGTATGTATGTATGTATGTATGTATGTATGTATGTATGTATGTATGTATGTATGTATGTATGTATGTATGTGTGTATGTGTGTTTACGTATGTATGTATGTATGAATGTATGCGTGTATGTATGTATGTGTGTATGTATGTATGTATGTATGTATGTATGTATGTATGCCCGTACCCCCAAATCTCCCGTGGCAACGCCTCTTTGACTCACCTCACAAGAGTGTCACTCCCATCAGGCTGCATGTTGACTCAACCAATAGGAGTGACAACTTAATCAGAATCAACTAAATTGCTAAATGTTGAGAAATTTCTGTATAGTCATGGGCTATGCCGATTCAGGATTTTTCACGGGTAGACCCCATTTGGACCTCTTACATCATTTCTGGCTGATCAACCACGGAGCTCCCGAAGTTTTTCTTCAACATATGTGGCCTTTTTGCCAAAAATTCCGAATAATTCTTCAAAATTTCCTCAAATTTTATTCAAAATTTATACCTCAAAATTTTCGCAAAGTTTTTCCTCAAGATAAGCGACATGTCCCCAAAAAACTTTCGATTCCCCTCCCCCATTTGATGGGGGGGGGGGGGTAGCTTGGAAGGGAAGTTAGCTTGGGTTCGGATTATTTTACGGTTTTTCACCCTTTTCCCCTTCCCCACCCATAACTCGTACTAGCCTAGATGGAGTTGATTCAGAGCATTGCATGTTTCCAGTATTCTGCCCCGTCCAATGTTGATTACCCCTCCAAAAATAATATAAAAATATGAAACACATTTTTCACGCATTGTCCGACTCCAATTGTGTGAAAAAACACAAGTTGGAAGCGTTAAGCGTAAAGTTGCCACTTTCCCCGGAGTACTTTTAATTGTCTGTGGCAATAAATACCTATCGCTATGGAATTATGCTAATTCATTAACATTAAGATTTTGTCCTAATTACACCTGCATTACTCAGGCGTAAATCATTCCTTACCACAAAATCACAACAACTATATGAAGAAATTCACAATAATGGATCGTTCAAAACTTGGTTTTAATATTTTTAGCATCAGAAATAACACTCAATATATTGTATATCAGTCTTTCACATATCGGCGCCATGGCTTAGCTGGTTAAAGCGCCTGTCTAGTAAACAGGAGATCCCCGGTTCAAATCCGGGTGGTGCCTCATTTTGCTTTTATTCCTCAAAATACTTTAGAAACTTACCCAGTATCCATGTTTACAAACCAGATTGTCGTCAAATTTACAATTCGAGGAACTCCAAGTGACTTAATTATTTCATGTTAATCAAAAATGAAGGAAAAACAGCGTGTAGCTGAACTAGCACAACTAGAATGCTCAGTGCATCGGGGCATGATCTGATAATGATCAGTCATGGGCCGGCAGAAAATATTTTGGGCCCGGTATCAAAATCAATTTGCAGTACAAAGCGCGAGCCTAAGATGTGGTTGTCGAGCCTGAGTATGCTTAAAGGGCCTTGTCGGTGGCTCCCGGAAGATGGTGCATTTAAAATCTTTCGAGAATCAAATGTTACTCACAAATCCAAGAATTGCACATAATTTATGGAAATTGAAGAAGTTTAGCAAAAAATCGAAGAAAATTGCCCCTAAAATGAGGATATAGAAAAAATTTACAACAAAATAGCCCGAAAATCAAAGAAACTTGCCCAAAATCAAAGAAACTTGCCCAAAAATTGAAGAAACTTGCCCAAAAATTAAAGAAAATTGCCCCCAAAATCAAAGAAAATTGCCCGAAAATCAAAGAAAATTGTCATAAAAAAAAAATCAAGTTACCCGAAAATCGGAACAAAATTGCCCCATTTTCCAAAGTGTTACTTGAAAAATATTAAAGCAAAACATTGCATATATTTTTCTATAGGATAGAGGTACAGGGAGGGAGGGGAGGGGGAGGGGATTCCTTTTTACGCTATGTCTGCTCAGGCATGAGCAATTCCTATCTATGCTAAGAAACGTGCATGATAGGAATTTTCATTGTTTTCTAACATAAACATATTAGACAGCAGAGTAAAATGTCTTTCATAGCCCCGACTTCGTGGGAGCAATGCATGCAGTTAGCAGTCATGCAGTATGGTTGGCCATGCGGGCCTTAACGTCTCCTTATGTTGCGCCTATGGTTGGTCATGCGGGCCTTAACGTCTCCTCATGTTACGCCGAAGTAAAATCAATTCTTACGTCGTAACAGTTCCATTTCATACGTCTACTAACGGGTCATGTGAATAATGTTTCGCGGCACTGACCGTCGGACCGAGTTTTATCTTTTACCCAAGGTTTATAACTTATATCTTATTATTGCGCCACTGAACCAAAGCATGCTGAGCTCAGCTCAGTGAGCTTGTAGCTTTGGTTTGGTAGCGATAAAAACTGTCGGAGAATCAAGACCATTTTTAAGTTTTTATGGTTCAGCTTCAAATGGCAAAAAATAATTATAAAATCAAAATTTAATTACATCGGCAAACAGGCAAATGCCGAAACAACAGAACAAAATGTACATATATATATATATATATATATATATATATATATATATATATATATATATATATATATATATATATATATATATATATATATATATATATATATATATATATATATATATATATATATATATATATATATATATATATATATATATATATATATATATATATATATATATATATATATATATATATATATATATATATATATATATATATATATATATAAAATATATGTATATATATATATATATATATATATATATATATAAAATATATATATATATATATATATATATATATATATATATATATATATATATATATATATATATAAAATATATTGATTCAAACATTTATTCAAGCACACTTTAATACAGAGTACAGATATATACAGGTATACAAAATGATACATACAATGAAACAAATATATTAATATATACATTCATTAATTACAAAAGTGGCTTAGGAGCGCCACACAGGAAAATAGAGTAACTTATAAACGTGTGGCCTCTAGAACACAAAACACATAAACAAACACTCCCCACCCCCACCCCACTTACACCCACACACAAATAATTATAACAATGATTGTGTAACACTAGTCGTATTTAGAGAGATACTATAAAATGGGAAACTGCATGAAAAGACAAATTTGAAAGAAACGCAAACCAGTCAGGATAAAATTGATCCAAGAACATATAAAGGCAGAGCGTTATTTATAATGTAAGAATAAATATATATATAATATATATATATAAATATATATAAATATATATATATATATATATATATATATATATATATATATATATATATATATATATATATATATATATATATATATATATATATATATATATATATATATATATATATATATATATATATATATATATATATATATATATATATATATATATATATATATATATATATATATATATATATATATATATATATATATATATATATATATATATATATATATATATATATATATATATATATATATATATATATATATATATATATATATATATATATATATATTAAGATAAAATTACAAAAGCTGATATTAAACTGTTTTCCCCGAGACAAAACTTTTGCGATCTACTGGACCATATACTCTGTTCCAATAATTCGTAGCGTTCTTTCGTATTTGGTGTAGCGATATAAAGTTCGAAATAATGATGATCATCTTCTGACAACGTGAATCGGCTTAGTCACCACACGCTCGGATGATGGAGCAAGTCTTTTTTTTTTTTTTGCATATGTACTGGTGCGCCAAAAGGCCCACCACTTTTTTCTCCAAAAACTGTGGCATACCAGTGGGTGGGACAACCTGCATATTTTACACGAGAGGCTGACGATTAAAATATATGATTTATTTTCAATGAGTACGTTTATCTCATAGTCAATATTTTCTTATCAAAATAAACTTTAAAGAGGAATCTGTCTCTTACAGAATCCCACCCGGTGGCACCGCTTCCTCTGCATTAGCAATTATACCATGCCATTTTCCCATGAATATATACTCACCTGTGAAAATCAATAAATTCATTGAGGGAAACCCACATCACACTTGCACATCCTGCAGTATATGTAGAACACAAGTCAGATGTGTTATGATGAGAGGTAGGGGAAGGAAATTCCTGCACGGCAGATAACTTTGCGGGATTAGGTGAAATACCTTGTCTAGATACTACATGACCTAAATAATGAATTTTGGTCCTAGCAAAGAAGCATTTTGACGGATTCAATTTCAGGTTAGCATCTCTAGGGCGTTCAAAGACATTCCCTCATCGCATTTCATCAACTACCACAATGGCTGCTACTGGGTTTCGCTAAGTGCCATTTTCCGGGCTCCCGACGGAGAATGGCCGTCGATGGTTCGACCAATTTAAAGCATGGACGGCGCTACAGAAACTCTCAGACGTTGCCGACATCGTAGCTGCCTTAAAACTATTACTAACGAATTCCGCCCTTGTTTGGCTACAGGCCCTTCCCGAAAGCGACGCAAAATCTCTCGCAACAATTGAATAGGGTTCATCACAGCATTTGTAGAAACTCGAAGTACATGGGCATTAGAAAATCGTTTATGGGACAATAAGCAGACGGATCCCACCGACATCGAAACGACATTCGGGAAACGGAGGAACTTTGCTCAGTACTACAAAAAAGCGACAAAGAAACATTGGCGGCTTTCGTCAGGGGACTTCACCCACGACTTCGAGGACAAGTGATCAGGTGATACAGCAATGCCCAACGTCGTTTTCGTCGGCGATGCAGGCAGCGAGGCTGGCAACCGAGGCGACACACATGGATACCTCACCTGCGCTAGAGGCGGTCATGGCAGAGTTGCGAGACCTTAAGCTGCAAGTGACGACGACGGCGCCAACAGTCAACACCTTGCATGCTACTGGTTAGTCCATTTTTTGTCAGATTTGTGGAAAGGAAGGGAATATTGCCCCCTCTTGTTTCCTGTTCAGGGGTAAACCACAACGGAAAAAGTTTAAAGGAACGTGTTATAATTGCAATCGCAAGGGGCACATGGCTCGTGACTGTCGGGGCAAGAATGACCGTTACCAAAATCACACTACTCACTGGTCGGAAAACTACTCCAACCCGACAAATTAGGGGAGTTTGCCGGGTGTGTTCAAGACTTAAATATCCCTGAACAGGAACAGTTTGCACATGCGACTGCACCCCTCCTGACTTCATTGTCACATAGCACTGATAGTAAGCTTCATGCGCAATCTCAGGGCATACATATTAATGCTACAGCCACAAGTGATTTATACTCGTCTTGTTGTGACAAATGACGTCGTAGGGGGCGGATATTGGAAAAAGATTCGTCACAGATATCATGTGAAGCTCTACTTCTTAAAAATGTTCTACCTGTTAGATTAGTGAATGGTAAATTAGTTTATTGCATGGTAGATACGGGGGCCGATATCTCGGTTGCCAATTCTGATGTTATTGCCAAATATGGACTAGGTTGCATGTGCAAATTAAGTCAATCTGACAGGAAATGTGTCTTTACCGCAAACAATGTATGTTTACCAATTACTGCATTCATTAGCATCCCAGTAACATTTGATGGCAAATCTATTACCCTACGATTCCATCTTGTTCCAAATCTTAAAACCGACTTTATCATTGGTCTTGATTTTCCTCACAATTATGCAGCATCAATCGATTTTAATATTAAGAAAATCTCTCTTGACCCTCGCCGTACCCTTCAGGCACGAGGGTCTATTCACCTTGCTCCACAGAGTCAACAAATCATTCAAGCACACATAAAAGGAAAATCCCTCCCAAATGGTGTCGTTGGCATGGTTACCGGAAATGCACTCAAGCACAAGTCACTGATAGCTGCAAATTGTTTATCAACAGTACAAGATGGTGGTGTATAGGCTTATGAATGTATCTGATGTACCTATTGTGATCCCTAAGAGGTGTAATTTGGGAAGATTTGTTTGTCTCTCTGAACATGATAAATTACCTTCTTTGGACAATGAGGAGGTTGAGCAATCCATGGGCTGCGCCCCGACGCCCTCACACATGGGTGAACAAAATAGTATTCCCAATAGTTCTCACATTGATCTCTCAAATTCAGACATAAATGTTGAACAGACGCAGGAGTTGCATCAACTCCTACATGAATTTGAAGATGTGCTTGTAGGTCAAGATAAGCGTGTTGGCAAATGTGATATCATCAAACATCGCATTGAAGTAGATGACAATCAGCCCCCAATTCGTCAAAGGGCATACCGAATGACGCCCTCAAAACGAGAAGCTTTCGAAGAAATCATCCAAGAGATGGAGAAACAAGGTATTATAGAGGAATATATTAGTCCGTGGGGTGCTCCCCGCCTCCTTGTTGCCAAGAAAGGTAATAAAGGATATCGTTTTGTTGTGGATTATAGGAAACTAAATGCGTGCACACGCATTGACGCGCATCCTCTTCCCACGACAGACGAAGCTCTTGAGAGTCTTGGGACTGCAAACCCCGTGTATTTTAGTACTCTTGACCTTCAAAGCGGTTTCCATCAAGTTGTAATTGATCCGGCATCACGCCATTACAGACAAGGTATTTCACCTGATCCCGCAAAGTTATCTGCCGTGCAGGAATTTCCTTCCCCTACCAACCTGAAAGAGCTCCGTTCATTTTTAGGTCTTTCTGGCTACTACAGAAAATTCATCCAAAATTATGCCAAAATTGCAGCTCCACTGTACGCCTTGACAAAAAAGGGCGCACCGTTCTCCTGGACCGATAAATGTCAGACAGCATTTGACGCACTCAAGCAATCACTGACCTCCCCCCCTCTGTTAGGTTACCCAAGACTTGATCAACCATTCACGTTGTATACTGATGCTAGTTCTTATGCAGTGGGGGCAGTTTTGTGTCAAGAACAAGACGGGGTGGAACGTGTCATAGCATATGCTGGTCGTTCATTGTTATCACAAGAACGTAACTATGGTAAAACGGAAACTTTAAAGGAATGTCTTGCTTTAGTATTTGCAGTGAAGCATTTTGACTGTTATGTACGCAACGCATCATTTAAGGCCATAGTTGACCATTCTGCTCCTACCTGGTTGTTACGCCTCAAGGAGCCTTCCGGTCGTTTAGCGAGGTGGATTCTTTCATCCATAATAACGCTGGACGGAACAGATGTATATCTGGCCAACGGGAATTGCACCTCTGCCGTTGTCTGAAAGTTTCCAATTGAATCAAATTCAAAATACTAGCTTAATGTCATCTCAAATGAGGCAAACTGCAAACTCACAGCAAGTTACATGTTTATCTATAATCTTTCTGGCTGCCTGGCGATTGTGTTCGCCTTTTAAATGCATATTTGAAGGAATATTCCTGCAGCAGTGCAGGATGGCAGGTGGATCAGGTGGCAGATGGATTAGCGGATCGGGTAAAATTGAGGAATGGGGAACGCACTTCTACAAAGTAGGAGCTGGAACAAGGGGGAAGTGCCACCACCCTCTCCCCAACTTTTTTTTTTTATGAAAATGACAAAATGCCCCTTTTGTACATGGAAAGTGCCCCCAATTACTGCCAAAGGCGCAAGAACTATAGCGGAATGAGCGCGTATACTTTAAAACAAATATTTCAAAAGTGCTTCTTTGAAAATGAAGTGCCTCTTTAAAAATGAAGTGCCCCTTTTACTTTGGGCTCACTTAGACTAGGGAGGGAACATATATAACTTGGAAAGTGCCGCCACATTTCAAAAGATTCCTTCCAATAATTTTACGACTCCCCAGCCCCCTCCCCCTTTTTTTTTTTTCAAATAGTTGCATCGTGATTATCAAACCTGGCCCCTCAATTTCATTTATCTTCCTACGCCGCTGCCGGTTGGGAGGTTAAAATGGGAAATTATCCACTAAAAGATTGGCCGAGGAACAGAAATTTCTTGAAAACTTCTAAATTTGGGCAGATCTTTCCAATTTACAGTCACCTTTGATGGAAACTTAATTTAACAGCAATGGGTTGGGGCAAATGGTCTACTTCAAGGATTAGTTCAGTGGTCAAGCATGTCGATCTTATATGAAGGAGATTTTAAAAGAAACAAAATAGTCAAGAAAGCGTTCTAAAATCTTAATCCGTTAAAGAAATATTCAAGTTTAAAGTTTGGTATCATTTCTGTAGATACGACTGAAATCAGACTAGTTGTGATGTCACAGCCTCAGATTCCTCGGTCTTGATAAATTTTAAAGAAAGTTTATTTAATTTTTTCACTATTTAATTTATTTTTCCTCAAACTTTCTTCAATTGGTATATTATAAATACCCTTCCTAGATTCAGTTTCACTCGTTTTTTGACATATCCCATTATTTTTAAGTCACAAAATAGCAGGAAAAAATACCTTGAGGAATCTGAGGCTATGACATCACAACTAGTCTGCTTTCAGTCTTTTTTACACAATTGATACCAAACTTTAAACTTACATATCTCCTTAACTGAATAAGATTTTGAATGCTTTTGTCACCATTTTGTTTCTTTTGAGGTCCTCTTTCACATAAGATAAACATGCCTGACCACTGATCTAATCATTAAAATAATTATTGGTCTTTTGAAACAAGTATTGCGTAACTGGGTATACCAAACCTTCACTTTAAAAAAAAAAAAAGTTATAAAGTGAAACATTTATTAACGACGCAGAAAATACACTTCAAATGTAAAACATCAAAATGCCCAAATGGACCACTTGCTCCATTTCTGGGGCAAGTGGTCCAGTAAGCTAACACCATTTATTATTAACTAAAACATTTAAGAACCCTTATCAAAAGAGTTCTTAATAAAAAAACTTATAAAAAGGGTTCTGAAAAAACCTTATCAAAAGGGTTCTTAAAAGACCCCTTATCAAAAGGGTTCTTAAAGATCCCTTATCAAAAGGGTTCTTAAAAGATCCCTTAAAAAAGGGTTCTTCTTGGAACCAAAAAGGGTTCTCTCTGGGTAACGAACTGAAGAATCCTTTAGGGTTCTTGGAACTCGAAAACCTAAGAGTGTAGGACCTATATTAGCAGCTGAGGTGATGTCAGCATCGGCAAGCAAAGTCACAGTACTAAAGTTGCATAAACTGTTGATTGGCACTGTGGTTCTGTTCATGTATATAAATTGAATAACAGTTAAAAAACAAAATGCTGTAGCAAAATGGTTCCACGAGGACTGTTCACATCAAAATAAAAATAGTCCATGTCTAAGAAGACTCAACCAGAGGTTATGGATATTATGTGGATGTTGTATTGTATGTAATAAATCTACTCGGAGTCAATTACACTAAACTGGCATAGAAATGGGTTCATATTCCCTTACTCCCACCCTGTACTGTCCTCATGGAATCATTTTCTACAGCCTCTATACAATGAACCTAGGGTTCATCATCATCGTCAAATCAGGGTATTTCGACGTCAAATCAGTTCTTCCTCCTTGGTGAGAACAGTTGGCTTATGGGCTGGGCCATCTGCAAGCACTATTCCTTTGCAGCGTCTGATAAGGGAGGTTTTGGGAACATTATACTTCATTATACCAATATGCCTCGTAATAACTCTTTATAGTCCCATTTTTTTTGCATCAACTGCATTTACTTCATGGATTCTGCATTCTGCACTAATTTTATATTGTGGTCCACGTTTTTTGACTTTATAAGTTCGCACTATTGTGCACTGTCATGACTCTCTGTAAGAGAAAAAGCAGATATTGTGCAAATTAGTTTTTGGGAAAAACAATATTTGTGTAGATGTTTGATACATTTAAAAGCAGAGGGCAAGTTGGTAGAATATACGACTGGGTGTAGAATGTTCCAGGTTTGAATCTTTCTAGATCCAATTCGGAGATTTTCATAGCTATGCAGACATATCTACAAAACCAGAACTAGTTCATCGGGAACATAATTATAAACACATTGCTTATAATATTTACAATTAAACATTATAAAAATGTTTTACAGAGATCTACATCATCTAAGCAACTAAATAACATAAACTAAGTATAACAGTCTTGACATACATTATAGTTTGTATCTGAACAGGATTACTATAGAACAAAAGTAATGAGGCAACTGGTTTACCTTATATATCACTTTATACATCATGGATATACTTATGTGGACCACTTACCCCCAAATTTAATTAGTTCAGAATTAGGAACTGTTAAAAAACTTAAATGTGCTTTTATTAAGCAGATGCATGTCTTCTAGCAAATACACAAATCTTGATTATAAAAAATAAATTAACTTTTCGAGCAAAGCTGCAACATACAAGGACTCAAATAATAATGTACATTTCAGTGAGTCACATAACCCCAAACTTCTTTCATGCAGACTACTCGTTTTACCTGAAAAAGTTATCATAAAATCATTCAAGCCTTATAATTTTTAACCAAAGGTTAGAAAACATTTGAAAATTGATCAGCAGCAAAGATTTATTCCATTTCATCCATCTATGAAAAGAAACACAAGGATGAAAGTTGTGGAAGCTGCCATTTTGCAACTTGACCCAAGATTTGTAGCAAAATGATGTCTTACTGTAATTCCTCAAAACCCTCGCCGATCCACCATCCTTTTCACTGTCGTTATACTTTAATTTAAAATAGGTGTACTAGTTACACGAAATATTACTACTAAAAATGAACTCACCTTTCTTAAGAATGCATTCAAACTTTGGTATCCTATTCAACCGAATGAAGGCTTGCAAATGTAAACAATGTTTAGACAATAGTCACACAAAATTGGACGATTTTAAACAAAAACGGGAACTTATATTTTGTTCGGAGAACATCCTGATTCAACAATACCTTTTTATGGTGGCAGTATACAAAAACTGTTGACGATCCACTTAATTAACATTGGGCCACTTGCCCCAATGGAGCGCCTGCCCCAAGTCACCCCTAGTGTAATTTTCCCGCTTCTAACCGGAAATTTGTTTAGGATCTTTCCCCACCCCTGAGTGGTGACCCTTCCCACGCCTCCTGGGACCGAACCGAAATATTACCTTTGATATCTGTCAATTTTCCCTCCATACGTGATGTGATGCATAATATGAAAGGAAGTGATAAACCGAAAGTTTTTTACCTGTTTACCAAACAGAAAATTAAAGAAAGAAAAATATATAATTATAATTTTTAGAGGGCCGTTTAACATCTGGGGTCGAATTTATCCGGATATATTATTACAAAACAAAGGTCATAAGTTTTTGACCGATGTTTCGTTTAAATCCACGCTAATGCATGCCGCATCTGCTTTCAGATGAAGTCGTCCAGAGAGTGCCTTTAAAATCATGTTCCCCCAAATTCAAACACGTTTCAACACCTATGTGCAACAGGCTGACAGGTGCTGTGGACAGAAGTCACCTCCAACCCATCAGTAGCATATTTATACTTTTTTGGAGGGGACAAAGTAGTATATTTTTCGATGATTCAAATTTACCTTCTCCCGATTTTCCGAATATTGATTCATCATGTTCCGATATTTTTAGACGATGATGGGATATCTATACCATTTTTACTTTAAAAAAAAAAAAAAAAAAATATATCAGCAGCATATTTGTTTTGACCAAAAGGGAACATTAAATGTCTGAAAACTTAACGAACATGAAAAGAAAATCAATGATTTACTTATTATTATTTCATTTGAAAAGTATATTTATGTGCAAAATCGGTATAGCGGCCATTTGCCCAAAACAACACTAACAATGAACCTAAAACTGTAAAAGACGACAATTAATTTGCTCCTATAATTCTCATTGAGAATTCATCTACTATTGCAGCAATAATTTTCTGATTGTGCTATGAATTCATTGAGAATGTGTACGTGCCCTTGCGGAATTTCATTCATCTTCAATTAATTAAATACTTCAAATACAAGTTCCAAATGTACGGAATGCAATCGTTTTTCGATCCATCCATCAATTCACAATCTTCAACAACCCACCCAGCCTACCATTGACTCATCTCGTTTTCACCAACCCTCCTCCACACTATCTATGATCTATATATCTTTCAAATCAACATTAAACTTATTAGCAAAGGAACATCAATCCGCTTCTAGGGTGGCGCGGTGAGGTAGAGGAGTATTGGCACTTTGCCATTCCTTTATAGGCTCTGGCTATCCAAGCTGTGAACAAACTTTTCCAATTCATCTTTCTTGTCATTCTATGAACAATTTATTCAAAATTCAATTTCTTTCACCCATGTGTACATCATCAATCGATTCTCTTCCAGAAAATTAAAAGCAGATATAACAAAGTGGGAAAGATGACCTTCTTTCATGTGCCCTGATATATACTCCACCGCTCCCTCTAATCTTCAGCCTCTTTCGTTTAATTGACTCAAGTCAAACTTAGATTATTTCTTCCTCATTTTTAGAGACATCTTTATCCCAGCTATACCCACGTTTCAGAGGTATGCAAGGTAGAACTCATATAATATATGTTCTTCATCGGTCTTCAAAGGCGAATGATAAAATTGCACACAGCCATTATTTCTTAATATTCCATGTAAAAACAATAAGAGGTATTTTCATCATTTAAAGAAAAAATCTGAACTTCTGGCGAGCCAAAAAAAGGCTTAAACTATTGCAAATTTCTGATCACTTGGCCAATTTTTGAGCTTTTTTGGCTATAGCTGCTAAACTATATATTTGGAAAGTCATCCCAGTGCTGCCCTTGGTCAGTTGATAATCCCTGCATTTAAAAATCACCAGGGCCGTAATTCCCCGGGGAGGAGGTCAGGGGATCATTCACCCCCCACAATTTTTTAGCAGAATTTTAATAATTCTGTACAATTTAGGGAACATATGTCTCTTGTCCCCTACTTTTGGGATAAGAGGTCATCCCCTCCCCCCCCCCTCCCCACACACACTCACTTTCCAGATGAGAATTACGGCCCTGAAAATCACTGAGGGTCATATCCTCACCAACCTAGCTGCTACTATACGATGCTTCGCGTTTCTACAGGTTGCCCTATCAATATCATATATGCATAATTACATGACTTGTCCTTCTCCTTAAAAATTTGTTCCAGCAAATCATAACCACAAACTTACTGTAGCAAATAGTGAGACCACTTTATCTTAGTTAAAATAAACACACAATAAGGATTTCATTCATTGCTAATATGATATTCAGCACCAACTTCCACAAGAACTAAGGTTTTCAGAATAAAGAAAATAAAGAGGGAAAATCTGACCCGACCTAGTTATTTATGAGGTCGGGTCTGACTGTTTGAAACTTTAAGGAGCAGAACAGCTAAAGTAAAGCAGTGGTTATACGTTTCGGCGCTAACACACATCCTCAAGTCATTTGTAAATGAAGATTTATTTTTGTCATGTGTGTATAACCAAAGCCAAAGCCAAATTAAGTTAAAATACCCTTACGAAAAATAAGTTTTCAGTACAATAAATGCTTGGAAAAAAGCATCGGTCGAATTTGCATCTAACAGTCTAATCATGCGAGAGCATACAGTCTGTTGATTGGTTACTCCTGACATTTACTCTATACTGTTAAATATCCAAATCCAGCCTAGAGGCTTCGACCAAAACCTGGCTGCCAAAAGGGTCCAATAAGTGAAATGCTTTCGTTCGGGGATGATTTGTCAGCAGAATCCTTCCAATCCATACCAAATACACTGTAAACGTGTTTCAGCCTTCCCTGACATAACGATTGGACATCGTTATCTATTTTTCTTTTGACATGCCCACGGGGCAACTGTATACTGCCATTTCTGGGTACTCTGACCGTTGCATGGATGTAGGATTAGAACATCGTTTCCTGGCTTTCCTACATCCAAACACATACCACTGCTATGTGTAATCTCTTTTGTCTGTGTTGGAGATACAAAATCAATATCAACTTAGAACATGAATAATTCTACAGTTATTACCAGAAAAAGGTAAGAAAGCAATATAAAAATATGTTATTAAAATAAAGATAAAGGAGCTGATGGGTAACCGATAGAAATCGCACCACACGGTTTGTTTTGTACAGAAATGTTGACCCATCGCGCACAAGCAAACACATTCCAAAAAGTCAATGAGAAAACACATCCAAATTTTGAATATTCGGGTCGGGATTTAGTAGCGTTTCTAACGGGCAGTATCGCTGGATACAAGAAGATATCGATTTATCATGAGATTCAACTTAATTACGCCCTCACTTTTCGGCCGCCAGCTCCTTTGCTTTGCCAACCCGCCCAAGAGAAGCATCTAATTTGCTTTCTTCTGAATTTGAATTTTGTAACAAACTAACTGCGCGACCATTTGGTGCACTGGGCTGCTAGGCGACCTGGTGTTTTGCCTTGGTTTAACAAAATTTCTGCTCCCATACAGTCGTAGAATAAAAGATTTTAAAACATAAAACACCATATGAAATAAAGTTCATACATGTTATGTCAGACGTATACTATCTCTCGTTTAATTTTTGAAGGTGTTCAGATTTACATATTCCTTCACGCCTCGCATTAGTTGCCCTAAGGGTAATTGTGGTCGCCCAGTAAAATTTTCTTTAAAAATTCGCTGGACAATTGGTGCCAAACAGCACATTAAAGAGAGTAAAGATATGTTCGAAAACAGATTTGGCTTAAAAAATCAAATAACCTACCGCCCATACCTTTTTTCACACCCCATCCGTCTCCCATGCCATTTCTAATTCTCCGATTGAGAGCTTTGAGTCCCTTATTCCAGGATGATATATACGGTATAAGAAAGTTTCTGGTAAATTTGAAACTACTATAACACCGGTTTATGTGAATCCATTATGCCACCGTTTCTCAACATTCGTTGCTTGAATTGCCTCTTACCTCGGAGTTATACGCCCATTTTTGATTGGCATCTTTGGTGCAGAATACCATTTTAATGGGAACACTGATATCTGCATTCGTCTCAAGGCACATCTGGTCATTTTTAATTGCTTCTGCAAAGTTAAAGTCCAGTGCTAATGAAGAAATAATCCATAAGTTAGGCATTGTAAAAGACATACACAAATATAATGATAGTACTATACGAAACACACAAATGTTCTCCCCTCCAATATTCCCTTACAAATGCAAGTCCCCTCGAGCTCCAGTAAACCATGTAAATGTTTGTACTTTATTCATATATGGATATATTTTCAATACTAAATCAAAAACAATTAGTTTGCCAATTTCTTTATTGGAGGTGCCATTATTTTATTCAATAAGTGTTAACTCACCTGCGTTAAGGCATCCTGAATGCAGGGATATAGACCCACATTGCCACCTTCCCGCCTCTGCATTGTGTCGATACATTTCTGAACTCCTACATTTTCAACCTACGTCAAAGGAAATATATAGTAAACATGTTCAAGTTCATTAACAGATGACACATAAATACAAAATATCTTATTTGATGGAATTTCGGCGGAGTCGTTGATGGTGAATGAGGCTTAAGCATCAGTTTTTAAGAAGCCCATTGGCCTTAACATTCGAGAAATTTGAGGCGGGGCAAGCTCTGAAATACTTTGCTTCCAGTGATATACTTGAACATTAATTGGTTTTGCTCTAACAAAGTGGGTCAAATCTGGTAAGTGGGGGAGTGGAGATCCGACTTCAACGGACATTCCATTACCATGTAGATTAATTTATATAACTGCTTCAAGAAAGAATAAATCGCAGAGCTGAAACTAAATAATAAGTTATTTAGAAACGAAACATGGAATTTTGAACTCGGTTTAGCTGTGAGTGACTGCATGGGTGAACAAAATCTGGGACTGCATAATGTAAGGATTGCCGGTAAAGTCAGCGTTTTGGCGCAATGCATCTTACCCATTAAGCCAAAGCGCTCAACATTAATTAAAGTGTTAAAGGGGACTCTGCAGGCACAATGCCCTTTCGTTGTCGAGTTCGTAACAACTAGATTATAAATGGATAAAACTTACCGTACCGCTAATTTTACACTCCATCGGAAAAATCAACTCCTCATATACATTATCCATGAACCACTGAAAGTTTTTACAGTGTAATCTATCTCTGATTGCTTCTCTCTCTGATATGTCGCCCGCCTCCGCCTCTCTAACTCCAGGATTCATCTTGTAGTAGATGGATTTGTACTCGTCTTCTAACCAAACTTCTGCCAAACGTTTGTTATTTTGATCAGCGTAATTAGTTTTTGGTGAATAATTTTTAGGTAAAAATCTCCTAAACACGTGACCAACTCGTGAACAAGGAATTATCTCGAGGGATCCTCCACATAACCACAGCTGTAAGATTAAGTAAGATGATGAATAGAAGAAGCCACAATTCTTTGCTATAAGTCTGATAAGATTACATTCATCCATTGATGAGATAATAATTACTCACGTGTTCTGATTGGAGGGTCTGCCTGGCATATCACCGACACTCATCGACGTTATCACCTTCACTGCCTTAATCACCATACCATACGGAGGACATATTATATGACTTATTATATTATATAGTCAGGTCAGTCCTAAACTGCTACTGGTAACCATGTATCCAGTACTATCTGTCTATGGGTCGAGTGGTCGGCGACTAAACCGGCTCCCCCATTCAGCTTGCTGGATAAGGAGGGTAGTGGATCCCCAGCAGGACCAAAAACAAAACCTGTCAAAGGGCGGATTAACTCCTTATGAGTCAACGGCCATCCACGAATACTTGCTGCCTTGCAGGAAGATGTTGGTTCGTCAAAGGCTATCAGAGTAAACTGTATGCAAACTGGCAGAAGGCAAGGGGAAACCACTGCTGTATTTTTACAAGTATAATCATGACGCTCCAAACACAGAATAAGAGTAACAGCGTGAATGGGCTTCCAAAATGGAACACCTTGCACGGTAGGGACAGCCATGTGCGGCAGGTGGCACCCGATCGTCATCCAACGACTAGCCGTAACAGTTTGCCACTAAGTATAGCAACATGGAACGTGAGAACAATGATGCAGAAAGGTAAATTAGACAACATAAAGCAGGAAATGAAAAGGATGGATATCAATATACTAGGTCTCTCCGAAGTTAGATGGAAGGGTGCTGGGTCTTTAACATCAGATGGTTACACCCTGGTGTATTTTGGAGGAGATTATCACCAAAAAGGAGTCGGTGCCTTGTTCGATTCTGCAACTGCGAGATGTATCAAAGGGTGCTGGCCAATATCTGATCGTGTCATAGTGGTGAAAATACAAGGTACACCATTTAACATTGGCATTATTCAGGTATATGCGCCAACAGCTGAATATGAAACAACAGAAATAGAACAAATTCTATGAAGAAGTAGAAAAAGCCAAACAACAACTCAAATCACAGGATATAAAGATTGTGATGGGCGATTTCAATGCCAAAGTTGGAAACTGCAAAGTGGAAGATATTGTCGGAACATTCGGACTAGGAGAAATAAATGACCGTGGAGAAAGACTAGTTGAATGGTGCAGAGAACATGACTTCATAATTGCCAACATTTGGTTCGAAAACCACCCAAGAAGACGTTGGACATGGAAAAGCCCAGGGGACAGAATCAGAAATCAGATTGATTTCATACTGATTCAAAAACGGTTTCGAAATTCGGTCAAAACAGCTAAGTCAATGCCCGATACTAATTGTGACAGTGATCATTTCTTGTCAAATGTAAAATTCAAGTAAAACTTAGATCACTTAAGAAACCTAAAAAGGAACATAAATTACAGATCAACCTGTTAAAAACTGATCCAGACATAAAAGAGCGATTCTCAGTTTCAATGAAGAACAAATTCGAAGTTCTGGAAAAAATGAAAGATTCAGTAACAAAAGCAATGAGTGAACAGATTCTAAAACAGGCAAATAAGGATCACAAAAAGTGGATGACCCAAGAAATCCTGGACTTAATGGAAACAAGACGGTTAGCAAAGGATGATGATGAAAGATATCATGAAATAAACAGAGTAGTAAAGAAAAAATGCAATAAAGCCAAAGAAACCTGGATCAATCGACAGTGCAAAGAAATTGAGAATACACATAACATAAACAGTAAATACATGCATGAAAAAGTCAGAGAACTAACAGGAAAACGTACCTGTACACAGACAGGTTGCATTAAATTAAAAGGTGGTACCATCCTCATGGACAAAGAGGACATCCTACACCGATGGTCAGAATACATCGAAGAATTCTTTGATGATAACAGAGGAGAAAAACCTACCATTAAAAAGAACATGGAGGGCCCACCAATACTAAAGGAGGAAGTGCAAAGAGCCATCAGTAACATGAAACATGGCAAAGCATCAGGACCTGACAAAATGCCAATTAAAGTTTTGTGGCTCTTGATGATGTAGGCATTAAAACTATAACTAGGCTTTTAAATATGATATCTGATACAGGAGAGATACCACCAGATATGAGCAAATCTATCTTCATAACCTTACCCAAGAAACCAGGTGCAACAGCTGAACAGAATGCAAACTACACAGGACCATTAGCTTGAAAAGCCATATCACCAAGATATTGCTTCGTCTTCTAATGTCCAGGATGAGAAATAGTATTCGGCCACAAATTTCAGAAACACAATTTGGTTTTGTTGTAGACAAAGGCACTAGGAATGCAATATTTACACTATCAATGATCATGGAAAGGTGTATAGAAGTACAGAAAGATTTATATTTATGTTTCATTGATTACTCCAAAGCCTTTGACAAAGTCAAACATGAAGATTTCTTTGAAATACTCAGTAATTTAAACATTGACGGAAAAGACCTAAGATTTATAAGAAACTTATACTGGGACCAGGAAGCAGCAATAAGACTTGAAGGAGATTACAGTGAATTTAAGGTAATCCGAAGCGGAGTCAGGCAGGGGTGTGTTTTGTCACCAGATCTTTTCAACATTTACAGTGAAACAATACTTCGTAACATCGACAGTCTTGAGGGGCTGAAAGTTGGAGGCTATAATATGAAAAACCTACGTTATGCAGATGACACAGTACTTATAGTAGAGTCAGAAGAAAAACTGCAGTCTCTTCTGGATAAAGTTGTAGAGGAAAGGGGAAAGAGAGGGCTGTCTCTAAATGTAAAGAAAACAGAATGTATGGTGGTTAAAAAAAAAGCCATAAACCCATTATGTAGTATACAAAGCCAAGGAGAAATAATTAAACAAGTACAACAGTTTAAGTACTTGGGCTACACACTAACATCAGATAGTCGGTACATTAACGAATTAAAAACGCATTGCAATTGCTAAAGACATGTTTACAAAAATTAATCCAATTCTGAAGAATATAAATATTGAAATGGACACGAAAGTCCGTGTCTTGAAGGCATATGTATGGTCTACTCTTCTCTATGGCTGTGAATGCTGAACAATTACCAGTGACATCAAGAAAAAATTAGAAGCTCAAAAAGTGGTTCATTAGGAGAATGTTGAAAATATCTTGGACAGAAAGAAAAACAAATGATGATGTCCTGATAGCTTCAGGCATGGACAGGTCCCTACTCAATGCCATCAGAAGAAGACAGATGGAATTTTTCGGGCATGTTTATTGGGAGGGTGGATTAGAACAGCTTGCAGTATGTGGGAAAATTGAGGGCAAAAGAAGCAGAGGAAGGCAGCGAGTTAAATATGTCCAAAGCTTAAACAACTGGGCAACCAACAACAGCATAAGTAACAATAAGTTTATGCATTTAGCTCTAAACAGAAGGGCCATGATCGCCAATGTCTGTTCCAGACTCGGCACCTAAAGAGAGAGAGAGAGATTATATGGCATTGATAACGCCACATTCGCATAACCGTTATGGGCCCCAATACCGTTCCCCTTCCTCTTATTTTGTCAGGTCTACTTAAGCTACCCTCTATTTACGTATGCATGAATGTTATCCAGTGGCAATGTTAATCATAATTTCTATGGATGCTTGATATCGTGTATTTTTTAGCATTTAATAATGACATACCTTTAAAGAAAGCTCTATATTTTCAGCTCCCCAGTACTTAAACCCTGGATCGTAGTAACCAAGCTCTTTGAAGAACTCGCGATCGATTGCAAAAAGACCTCCCGCCATTGTTGGTGATCTGAAAGGACGGAAGAAACGTAGATCCTTATTTTTCGACATCAACCTTGTAATGACTGATCGTGTAAAACAAAAGAGTAATGGATGCTTATGGAATTAGAGGTTGAGAGGTTGAATATATGTTTTAAATTCATAAAAATGGCCCAGTGGCATAACTAGACCGGTGCGACCGCACTGGGGCCCGGACCCAAGCCCCAGTAACAAGTACCATAAAATTTAAAAAAGCAAAAAAAAACACCTATCCGCTGAAGCAGGCCGCAGTTATATAAAACTGGCCGCAATTATATAAAAGGCACAGCAGTAACCAAATAGGGCCCGTGTACTCTTTAGTCCCATTTTTATATCCAGGATAGGCCCTTCCTTTATGTTCCTCTTGCTATAAATAATGAGCCCTTCAATCATAAGCCGGGCCCATCAAAAAGGTAGATAAATGGGCCTATACGTTTGGTCACTTGCTATCATGATGGGGGCCCTTCGGTCATATGTCGATCGGGCCCACTAAAAACTATAAGATAGGTGGATGAAAAAATAAACAAAATAAAATAGACCCCTGCAGCAAGGAAAATGTGTCGGGCCCACCAAAAAAGATTTAATGATTAATGAATTAATTCATTTTCTTATGACTGGCATATTTCCAAGTTCTTAAAGTTCCCTCACGATACCCACCAAAATAGGAATCTAAAGTAATTCCCATTCTCAGACAGGAAAGCCTGAAAGTGCCATTTCCGGGCGTCTCAAGGTTAATGATATCAAAAATTGCTTGATGTGGACTCTCCTTGTGAGACATTTGAATGGCTGCATCGGGGCCCTGATGCTCCTGATGCTCCTTTGGCCTCCTTACCAGTGCTTTGGCCTCCTTACTACCACTGTAGCATACAGCTTGTTTGTCTACACAAGTAACTTTTTCTTGTTTTTGCAACAACAAATACTTACATATACATGTATGGTATATACATAATTCAATTATTATGTGGATTTATTTTTATATAATGCCGATTTCAGGACGCACCATAAACCCATATTAATTATCTGTTAAAGAGATTTATCAAGGAACATTTACTTCACCGGGTCGTATGTTCTTCTGAGCCTGTCGTAGGATCTAAGGCTCACCCACGTGTGAAACAGATTCCATGTAAGCCCTCCAACGTGCATAGATTCCAAGTTACCTGCATAATACTCGAAAGTCTCGGCATCGATTGTATCAATTATCGGACAAACGGATATTTTCCTTCAAAAATAGAATGATAAAAAGTCATCAAAACATACTAATGCCAAAAGCTTAAAAATATGGAGTATGTCAATGAGATATGGAGATATGTACGGTGGCTTCTAATTGGTGGTTAGACGGGAACAATATAATGTTCAGAAAACAGTTAATAGCTTAAATAACCACACAATTACAATCAGTCAATCACTGCATCGAATTTTAGATCTTTTTTTTGGCCATATATATATATATATACCCACAAAACTGTTTTTTGTGTGCGTTCTTTCTTCAATCTGATGAAGATCTTGAATCTGTCGAGATTATGTAAAGGCCCATACAAAAGAAATAAAACGAAAAGACAACAGAGCCTTCGACCGAAAGTGAGGGCGCTTGTTTTTGCAAATTTCAGAATTATATCATCCACAATAGATTGATAAACTTCATGCCTCCATAGCCCACAGATGACGTGAGGGCCAAGGGTACTTGAATATTCATATTACCCAAAAAATTGTTATACCGTTGCGTGCTAGATAAGCATTTGATTTTTTGAGACCCCCTAAAAATACGCCTTCACTTTTCGGTCTGGTTCTCCTTTATGTCAAACTTCGACGCCTTGGCTTAATCAGAAAGTTAAAATCTCTCTTGCTCAGGACACCCACGGGAGGATTAACATATGACGTCAGATCACACTCAGTATTTCGAGTTCTTATTGTTTTCTGGTTTTCACTAACTTTCGAAAAAAATATGGGGGATTCCAACTTCTTGAGGTTTATCTGTTTATTGAGCGAAATCTGTGGTGGCTTAAAGTTCGGTTCAAACTAATTTGCTCTCATCTCGGTGGTACTGAAGATGCATTGTTCACACTGCCAGATCATTGATGGTTCTAAGGAGCCTTTTGATCTGTACATTAATACCATATATTTACTTAAATACATGTCATGCAGCGCAAATATCCATAAAAAAGAATGGCGACCACAACCTATTTTTAGCCTTTTCAACATTTGCGGCTACAAAAATCGGAAAAAGGTAGACTTGATTCGGAAAATTGTAGATCATCACCCGGAGAAATCGGACTATGTGTTTTCATGCTTCGGAAAAAAGTGGTTTTCATCTGGAAGGTACGACAACAACAAAAATGCTAATAAGGGCAGTGCAACCTTCCTAATATCTTATGATAAATTCTTAATTACATTCCGCCAAAGAATCGCCGAAATTTTACAATATATAAAACTCAACGATATATAAAACTACATCAATCTTAACAATCTCCTTGATGATGCTTTACTTGAGTTTCCAGATCGAGGAAATATTAATCCGAGCAAACTTGCCCGTCTCAATCCAAAAGAAAGGTTACCTATCCCATGCTATGCGATCCAGCAGAGGTTCCAGCCAGCCCTCCGTGCACTCACAGTGAGAATCCAGAAACACAAGCACCTCTCCCTCCGCGATCTTTGCCCCTGCGTTTCTTGCAACAATAAGCCCTGATCTCTCGGTCAGTCGTTTTAAATTCACCGTCACGGGAAGTTTTTCGATATAATCTTCTAACGGTTTACCTAATTCGTCTTGGGTAAGAGAAGGGAATTGCATTTAGTTTTGAAAAGTTTAAGCGTTCATGCTAGCGGCATTTATTATTATGTATGAAGCTTCCTAAATATTTTCATGACGAATAGGCTACAACATTTTAAAATCGCTTTTCATGCCAGGAATGCATTGTTTCAAGTTCTGATGAGGCGAGTCTCAATTCTATCAATTTCCTTTAAAGCAAGATACAAAAAATGGAAATTTCTTTTTCAAACAAAAAAGAAATTCATTGTTCCTAGTAACTAAACAATACATGTTTACGGACAGATGGTAAAGATATCCCAATCACCAACTTCGTTGGCGGGGGTATAGGTCTGAATCAATGAACTTACTTTTTATCAAATGGCATTCATCAATATTATGAAACGCCCGACCTTTTAATGATATGATGTGCGTGGCATTGTGTGTTGTCCCTTCTCTGCAAGAAGAAATCATTGTTCACCAGCTTACTGTGGTTAAGTATGTAGAACTATATATTTTTCTATAAATAAACAATTTCATTGGTTATACTCACCTTTATCGCTTAGGTCATCGATCAAAATGATTTCTTGCAGTAGATGCCTTGGTGATCGTTTTATTATACTATTTATATTCCTAAGAATTGCACTTAAAGCTTCGTTATGAAAGACAAGGATGACACTGGCTGTTGGTAGGTTTGGATTGTACAATCTGCCTCGGCAACTGAAATATAATTGAAACACTAATTTTACAAAACGGTGGCGCCAAAATTGGTAGACCATGTAGACATGGTGTATAGCTTCCCAACAAAAGAAGGGAGTGAGTAAAATATCGAAACATAGGCCTATATCAGCTATATTCACTCAACAGTTACCTTAGATTTTAAGAAACGCGATGATGCTATTGCCTTCGCTGACGTCATACAACATCGTATTTCTGCAAGCACTGCAGTGATGCAGTGATATCTTATAACATCATAAAAACGTTTGAGATGATCAGATAAACTTCAAATCGTAAAGACGGTTTTCACCTGAATGGTCGCTCTGATATGTCGGAGATTTGGGAGGAGCGAATTCAGTTTTAACCAATAAGGGAACTTTACTCTTGCTCAGGAACATCTTCTTACTGGGATGGACTTTTTTACCATTATAAAACATTATTCGCACTCTAAGATTTCACGCATTGATTTTAGATTTGGTAGTGTTCGACAACTATTCTAAATCCACCCCTTATCAGCTGATTAACCTTACCCATCAATTCTGACATCCGGTAAAGTTCTGTTTAATGCTATACGGTCGCTAACCATGGGACTGTAACCATAAAGTTTTATCGCTTCCTTGTTCTTTTCTTGTAATTCTGCCTCAATATAAAACGGCTTCCCCATTTCACCTGGTCCTTTCTGCGTCTTGATGTTTGATTTGCCATGATTTGGTTTTTTAACCTCAGGATCTACTGTTTGTGATGAAATAAGGAGATAATTTGTATTAAGACTATTTCCAAGAAAAGTGTGGGAGATATCCAAAAGTGACTTTTGACGTCAACAACCAAAAGATATGGGTCCGTCCATGGGACTGTGGTAACGTTATACCTGAAAAAGTGGGTCGGGGTCGGGCGCATACCCCTCAATGGCTAAGTCACTGCCTTCCAAGCGCAATGGGATACTTACACCAAGGAGTTTTTATTGATACATTCTCCATATATACTATACTGCTATAGTATCCTTGCTGTATGTATCAACCTTCATGATCTCCACAGGCATATACCAGCAAAAATGTGTTTAGAATAACGTTTTAGAGCATGCATGCATGCATCTAGCACCTCTCAGAAGGATTGGCATTTATCGCATGCAAAAGGGAATAATTGATTATATTGAAGACCAAACCAGCCAGTTAAATGTAGGCCTATGTGGACATGTCAAGATTTTTTATAAGAAAAATATACAAAATTATACTGATATAGATTGTTATGCAAATCCGCAGTGTTTCGACCATGACAACGGGCAGGGGTATAATATCTGTGTATGCTCTGCAATAGTCAGATCAAAGAGCTTCTACACTTCTTGGTCAGATAGTGCTCAGATTGATAATGAATTTCGCGCGGACTGAGTTACTTTATTTTTGGGGCCAATTTGAATTACATTCCGTGATATATTTAATTCTTATCTTTTTATGGTATTGATATACTGTTTCAATCAATAACGTATTGTTTTATATAATTTTCCAATTTATATGTTGTTAATGATATTTTGATTTGATGTTTATTTGCTCACCCAGTTTTGGAAATGGGACGTTCCTTTCATATGAATTATTCAATAGATTACATAAATTTATCTTACAGTATATGGCTTTGTTTTTCGAGAGTTTTGAAAATAAAGGTTTTTTAATTCAACCAGAACATCAATGATGTTGAAGCTCAACGATATTTGGATGTGGCATATAAGAGGGTGGTGGTGGTCGTTTTAGCCATTGAAACCGATTTTCTTATTCTAATCTTTTTCAGCAAGTTTACCAGCATGTAGTGAGTCTTAATTCTTTTAGGTGGGGGTGCTGCCAGGCATGAATTCAGGGCAGTCTAACAGTGAGGTTATATTTTACATCACAATGTGTAATGTTAATTTCTGAACCTTTCTGCAGGAAATGATTTTTCTTTTAAATCAATGCACACATATATAAAATTAAAGAGTTTCCTGATTTTCATTTTATAGCAATGTCTGAAACTTTATGCTTCGAACAAGAAGTTACAAGTCTTTTTGTATAAAATATAATGTGTGTACCAATGGGTGGTGTCATCATGTCTCGGTCGATTACTAACGTTACGCGAGGGCGAAGGTCAATTCAACCACAACATATGATGAGAAAAAACTTCTTTTTATTCCACCACAAAATTTCGAACATTTACACATTCATGTTCAATAAATGATTAGGACCCTCTTAGTACAATCAACAAACAAGAAGATAAAAACAAATATTTCTGCAACATCCAGTGCAAAAACTTACAACAATTACTTTATAGTTAAGTCTGAACAAATTAAGCTTCTAACAAAAGTTAAAAGCCTTTTTGCATAAATTATAATCTGTATTCCAAAGTGCGGTGGCATCATGTCTCGGTCGATTACTGAGGTTTATGCGGTGCCTAGGTCAATTCCACCACAACATATGGCGAGAACACACATTTCGTAATCATTACCAAATTTAGAACATTTACACATTAATATTCATAATTGTTAAGTACCCTTCTTCACTGCATATTTTTTAGTACATTCAAACAAACAACAAGAAGAAAGCATTACCAGTTAAAGTATTACACAAATTTAGTATACCTACTTGTTGTTTCCCTTAAACTAGCCTTTGTTCATTTTATAAACGACAATAATTGAAAATAATACCATCACTTTAAACTTCATTACCGAATTACCTTTCCAATTGGCCGATGAGAGTATAACAACATATTACGTCATGAAATACGTCATAAATAACACGGTTCAACATGAATATCATATCATATCCCATGGCGGTTTCCTGCATATGGCGACCTGTAACCCTGACCGAAGTAACATATTTCCAATTTATCCATGAAATTTAGAACCGACCTTGCCTTTTATGGTATGGCAACGTGTGTATGTTAAATAGACACGTGCAGTGAAATTTATGTTACGTTAGGCCTAGTACAAACTTCACAGATCAGCTCACCCAATCTCGTACCCCCTCCCTCCCCCGCCCCACAAAGCTCCATGGGCTAGCGCAAAACAATGGGCCAAGGAGTTTGGGTTCATATACAAGAACACTTGTATGTATAAGCCTAAACAAGCAAAACAAGTGAAGTTTTCTCCCAGGTCCCAAACATGACCGCTCAACTTTGTAACACACCTTCCAGGAAAACATTAATATTAAAAAAAAATAAAAAAATAAACACCCAATGCATTAATGACTTCCCTGCTTGAGATATGAGCTTACAACTCTACAAAGAAATTAATAAAACTGTAAGCACTTGAAGATCAAACAGTCCCTGCCATAAATGTTACCAGAAAGAATATGCTGAGACTTTCCGATGCCTTTGCACCACTGGCGGCGATCTCACCAGGAGGTAAGGAGGAGGAGAGGGAGGGGGGGTGCGTTTTCAAACCATCATAAGCGATTTTTAAAGAATGTATTGGAAAGTTTTAGGGCGGGAAAAATGTATTTGATGTGGAGGGAGAGAGTGTCACAGTGAATTCGGACTTTCCTAGAAAATGACCCTAGGGTTAAAATACTTATCAGTATGATAAGAGTGCATTATGAATTTCAGTGGCAGAGAATCAGTCTTGCCCTTAGAAATAGTGTTTTTCCCGTGCATTTGCATGCTTTTTAAAGCGAGTGTCAACCAAGCCAAAATAGTAGCTTTGAATAGTAACTTTAATTGATCGCGACGACAGTTATGGACGACTTAACAAACTGACAAAGGTCGAGGAATTCTTGAGATCGGGGAATTACCCCTTCTCGGTCTCAAAAGAGGACAAAGCAAATTTAAGAAGAATTTGTAATCCATTCAATATTGACTCCCTAATAAAAAAAATTAAGATGTCTACGCCACTGTTAGATATTGAATTAGAATTTGTTTGGATCAATTATGACTCACATTTGCTTATGTTCATATTCAACACCTTTTTATGTAAGCAGGTAACGTCCTTTTGGTAAAAATCACGATAGGTACAGTACCCCTTTCGATGTTGTGTATCTACAATTAACAAAGTGATAATACCCGCAAACGTTCCAGTGTAGCGCCATTACAAAAGCCGAAGCCATGTGAACACGCTTTTAAATCGTTAGGTGAGTCATTTTATCACTATGATAAAAAAAGTAGGGTCCAAAATCACTAGTGAATTTTGACCCTAGAGTCTAAATTAACTAGTGATTTTGGCTTCTAGGGTCATTTTTCACTGGAAAGTCTGAATTCAATGTGACAGGGGCACATTACACTAATACAAATTATTGGCGGCCAGTCTCATACATTTTTTTGTATAGGCCTACTGAAGCTGTACAATTCTCAATCAAGGCGCGACCTCTAGTAGGCCTACTCATGTGATCAATTTCATTTTTAACCTTTCAAAAATATAATTAGGTGACACCATCGGCATATATCATGCATATATATATTCATCCATGACAAAACTTTATAATATTTTCGGAATAAATCATTTCGTCGTAGCATTATTTTGTATCAGCAGTAAAAAAAAAAAAAGCCATGTTATGTGGTCTGTATGGCTAAGACAGCTTCCCATACAAACGTCAAAATTCATTTCAATCCATTATTTCGGTAAAAGCATTATGAATTAAAATTTGATATAAATTTCTTCAAGTGTAAATTGTATTTTGCCTCAAATATTTCCTATCTAGAGAAGACCTTAAAGGACATTCCCGCTTATAAGACAATGCACCTTCATTGTTCCATTAATCAAATCGTGTCAAAACTGCTCATAAAACACGTTATCACATCATCCCTGCCATGGCTTCAGGGTTTGCTTTGGCTTGCCCCCCCTGACATTTTATCCTGGCTACGCCCCTGGATACAAAATTTTAATACCATGTTTGATAACTGTTATGATTACATTAAAATGTCCCTGACCCGTACAAAAGGAAAACAGTTTTCATTAACTAGAAAACTTGAGACATGAAAAATTCGCGCCCTTACCCTTAGGCCTTACATCAGCGATGTTCGGTTTTCCACGCGTTAGAAAATCGAACATCTCAAGGCCACCGAAAATGTACGCATTACTGCCCTGACAGTCCGATCCTACAGACAGTGTACAATTGTACATACACTGTACGTACAGGGTTTATTTCGGGAATGGCTCAAGGGAACACAGCGTGTACATTATTTCAAAAAATATTTAGTGAGGGCGCTGCGAGTAGCAATGTCTGGATGTCGGGACACAATATTGGCATGATAGATTATAAAGAAATACAAGGCATTCCAACAATCTGCTGGGCTGACGGCATCATTTCCTGCATGTTTTAAAATATAAATGGCTGCTCCCACAGTAGTAGCTTTTAAGAAATGTTAGGTTTTTAATGTGTTAAATTGCTTTGGAAGGCATGAAACTTGGTCCGAACATTCGTTATTTCTAATTCTATCATATGAAATACGAATTACGTCAGACTTTATTTCTCCTTTAAATATTCTCCAGACAAAGCTTTAAATTTGGAATAGAACAGTGTTTAAATTGCGTCAAAAGCATCCGCACTTTTTGATGCATGGCTATCAAAACTTTTTATGTATGGAAAAGTTGTGATGTGGAAGAGAAGCGACATTTCAAAATCGTTAATGTACTTCTTAAAATTGATGTCCAAACGTTCAGTCACAGACTGTTTTCTCCTGCTTAATTTTAATAAAGGGTATGATGCAGATTAAAAACGCATAATCAACCTGCTCCCATTCATCTAACGTTGGTGGATGATTGAAAACCAAACTTAACATAATATTCATGAGTTTTCTTGATGTAATGCCACAAAATTTCAAAAAATTTGCATTTTGTTCAACAACAAGGTATTGATGAATTGGCCTCATTTGAGGTATGAACATAAATTATTTGCCAGTCAGTTGCTATAAATCAAACTTTTGTGTTTAAAGATACAAACGGTGGGTTTAGGTGAAAACACTGAGAACCATTTAACTGATGACAACATAAATATTTCTTGAAGAATTGTGGACGAAATTTCAAAAAACTTTTAATCGGTTTAAATCTGTCCGATTTCGATGGCACTTTTATTATTATCATGTTTTCAATAAATATTAAGCAACCTGGTGGTTTTTAGTTTGACTGCCTGCAAGAGCCAAAGAATGATAAACATCATAGTATTTACAGAGATAATGTGCACTCACCTGGTACAACTTGCCGCTGAGCAACTTCTTCTTTTTTATTCTGAGCAGCACCACTGTTAATCAGTCGATCCAAATCGAACTCATTTGGCAATATGATCGATATGAAAGCGCATCCAAACGATATCACTAAACAAGTAATAGCAACGCGCTTCACGCATTTACGCTTGAAGTTTCTCATTTTCATATACACTGCATCTTGTTCCTAAATGTTCATGAACACAAACTCAAAGGTTAGACTTGCCGACATACTAGATTCATGCGTCCACTAAGTCTTTTACTGGCAACCATGCCGGGTGCATCCGTAACTGGGTGAAGATAAGTAGACCGGGAAAGCGACTAACTGCAGCAGTAATCTGTGGAATGAAATTAATTTGTCGTCACGAAAATGAAACTATTGTTATAGTAAAGGAAAAAGAAGTTACTACAAGTTTACAAAAAGTTACGGTTACCACAAAATAGTCATACGCGTTGGATTGAAAAAATAATCGAGGAAGTGGGCGGGTTGATGAAAGTTTGAAACTTCAACTTCGGTTTTTTACCCCACCCATTCCCCCTCTCTTCCCGAAAAAAATGAGTACAAGGAGACGGGTATTTCAGTTTCTTTTTTTCAGATATTTCTTAGGGAACTCTTCTATACAGCCGAAAAATGATCCATCGCAAGAAAATATTCAGAAGTCTTTAATCCTTTCTAAGAAACTGAAAATGAAAATCACCCGCTACATGCTAGAAAGAAAATGTTGATGATTATTCGATGAAAGGAAAAAAGTATATTATTGTCCCCTCGCTTGCTTTAGATACCCCTTAGCTGCTTAGGGTTGCGGGACCTCCTCTATAACCAGATAGCTATCTGGTTCTCCTTATCCATTGTTCATCGATTTTGAGATAAAAAGGACTTCAACTATTTTGATCGCATGCAATTCAGTTTAGCACATTTAGTTGTACCAGATGACGTGTAACCGTAATTTTCCACAAAGCAATGTCTTTTCGTTTTCATGTTTTATTATTATCAGTTACATACCGAGTAACTCATAAAAGGAATACGCGTGACTATTGTGGTTTTTTTAGAAATAACCATGAAATAACCATGCGCCATGAGTGAATATATCACATTATGTATTAAATTATTGTCGCTCATATCCCGGTGTGTATGGGCTTATGGAGCATGTTTTCTTCATCCAGCTTATGGATGGTAATAGTTTACACCACAACCACCCCCTCCCTCCCCCACACCAAGCTCACACAAACACACCCAATAAATACACTTTTCATAACAACAAAATAATTATTAATCATCAAACAGCTTAGGAAATGGGTATACTATGCAAAGACATTTCTGACAAGCAAGGAATTCCCCAGTACAGCTCTGCTCGAGACTGACTATACTCTGATCATATGTTCTTACGAAGAGTGTAACCAAAGAGCTGTGTGAAAGCTCTTTGGTGTAACCATTAATTGCTTATAACCAGATACATCATAAACCTCGATCCAATTTTCATAATTTTTTGATGGACTTTTACCATCACATTTACAGTAATTTAGTCATCGTTGATTGTACCTGAACAACACTGGAAGAAAATGTCCTCTTGCAGACCCGTAGGAGGGGATTGCGACGGGTGCATTCGCACCCAACCTCTCCTCCCCCACCGACAGAAAAAGTATATAAATCTCATAAACTTCTCCAGGAGTGTAAAAAGCTTTCTAATGCTTCACTTTTGAAATTCATATGCATGTCCTTATTGTCCCCCGTCTGTAATCATTAAGTGAGCAAAAAACAACAAAGTAAAGTAATAGGGACACTTCATTTTTTAGAAAGGGACACTTTTCCAATGGGCACGCATTCTTCCCGTGCATGGGACTGGCAAAGTCGCCAGTGTTCTACTATTGGGTCAGTAAGTAGCTGAAGGGACGCTACCTTATGCTGAAGGGGCATTTTTGTAATATTTCTGTTAAAAGTGTGCGCACTTTCTACTAGATAATGTACCTTTGACAGTAATTGAGGGGCACTTTTCATTTTCAAAAGGATCACTTTTTTGGAAAAGTGGAGGGGCACGTGTCCCCCTTCCCCCTTCACCATTTAAACCTCCCTTTAATTCGTGTGAAATTGTACTATGGAAACGCACCCCCATGAAAAATCCTGGCTACGTGCCTGTTTTGTGCTATAGGTATGCCTATCACTTGTAGGGAGCTGCTAATCTCACTGAGGATGTGGGCATATCCCAGGGCATATATGGAGGGTTCTTGCAAAGTACTATACCAGACCATGTTTGCAGGACCCTAAATAAGAGAGTCATAGTTTCGAAGAATCGAAAGAGTCCATGCAGTAGTCACGTACAGCGTCAACACACACAAACACACATACCAACACACACATAATGCCTATTTGACTATTAAGAAAGAGAAAACAAACCTTACCATTCACATTTCAAACGACCAGCATTTCTACGAAACCTTCTTGGCTAAAACTGTGTTGTTATCACCAGATCAGTGTGCATAAAAACAGTGTCAAATATTTTTAACGCTAAGCTACCTGTCAACACGTTAAAAATTGTTTTTACAAATTAGTGGTACCGCTGCGCTAAACTTGCGTTTAGTGGTAGGTTAACATCCTAGCAGTGTTGAAAAACGTTGCCGTTTTATCCATTTATCATATGGTTCACGGTGAGTCTCGAAGCCACTGAACCATACAGATTTACTCGGTCGTCCCCGTTTACGTCCATGTGGTGAGTGTAAATCTATTTACAGAGAAACAAC
>JAIGNY010004447.1:1587500-1780000 GCA_020152595.1 Chiridota heheva | reverse complement strand
TAACCTCAGGCCTCTATATTTTTTCGGGGGAGGGAAGAGGAGCTGCGTGGGGTGATGATAATCTCGGAAGCTTTTATAACTGGTCAAATTGGGACAATATTTCTAATAACCTACTGCTTTTCTGATAGTTCCTTGTTTTGAACATAACCGTTCTATACAGGGCCTTAATTCTCAACTGGAAAGCTTGGTGTGTGTGGGAGGGGGAGACATGGCCTCTTGTTAAAAAAAAAAGTGGGGGACAGTAGGCAAAATTCCCCCAAAATGTACGGAAGTTTACAAATTGACTGAAAACCCATCCTTCCCCCACCCTTCCCCGAGTTTTTTTTTTTTTTTTTTTCGATTACACTTTTTTTACCATGAGATAATTCTTAGTCGCGGTTTACGTAAATTTTTTAAGTTTCGGAAATTTCATTCAATTTTTGTGAAATCTCTTTCAATCTTTGAAAATTTTCTTCATTCTTTTGCATTTTTTGGAGAATTTCCTTCATTTTCAAGCAATTTTTCTTTAATTTTCTTCAATTTTTGGAAAATTTCCTTCAATGTTTGAAAAATTTCCATCAGTTTAGGGAAACTTTTTTCGATTTTCAGTAAATTTTCTTTAATTTTTGAGAAATTTCCTTCATTGTTTGGATATCTCTTTTAATTTTGAAAAATGTCTTTAATTCTCGTGCCATTTTTTTAATTCTTGGGAAATTTTCTTCATTGTGAGGATTTTTTTTTTCGATTTTCGGATTTTTTTTATCAATTGTTTGAGATATCTCTTTACATTTTTCGAAAATTTCTTTCATTTTCGTGCCATTTTTGGAAAATTTTATTCATTTGGGGGGCAAATGTTTGTCGATTTTCGGTAAATGTTCATCAATTATCGGGAAATGTTGCCAAATCTTACCAAAAATCTCAATGGGTCTACCACAATTTTCTTCAATTTTGTGTCAATAATTTCCCAATCGAAAGAAAACCTTTCAAGAAGTATCTTTCTCTCTGCTCGCCGCTCATAAGACGTGCAATTACCACGCTGACTCCTCCCCCGCACCCTTGTCCCAATATGTTCAATTAATTATGACAAAACTGCTCATAAAACATCTTATCACATCATCTCTTTTGCTTTGGCTTGCCCCCCCCCCCCCCCTTCCTCGCTCTCGACATTTTATCCTGGCTCCGCCCCTGCTGAAACCATGAAAATATATAGTGGGAAGAGCGGATGTGTGTTGTCATTTAATATTTTAGGTATTTTTCGTTGCATCATGTTATTGTAGAGATCAGAGACGGACTTCAGACATATGTCATCATTCAACAACACGGCTTACGGCCTTACGATCTTCTCCAGTTTACTAGTTGAATCTTTCGTAAGCAGCCCGAATATACAAATAATACTGAAAGTCAACACGTTTTGTATTACCGACTGGTTAAAGGGCTTAAGAATGATATTGTTAACTTTGAAGTATTTCAGTTTTCGTAAAAATACAACCTTTGGTATGCCTTGGTTCTCGTTGCATCAGCCTGGTCTTTAAAGGTAAGTTTACGGTCAATGATAGTGTGTAGATATTTTAATGGTCCACCTCTTCAACAACCTCATTATTAAACCTGATTGGAGCACGATCACATGACCGTTTTCTAAAATCAAACACCATCTCCTTGGTGGTTTTTCAATTCAATTTCAGATAGTTTTGATTGCACCAAGTAACAAAATCACCAATTTCATCCTCATACGGAGCAGTAGTGTTATTATTATGGTAACCGGTTATCACGGTATCGTCAGCATATTTGATAATTGAGCAAACATCATGTTTACTTCTGCAGTCATTAGTGTACAAGCAAAAGAGGATATGAGACAGACAACAAGCATGGGGCGCACCTGTACTAATGGACCAAACAGCAGAGCATAATCCATTCATCTTAACAAACTGTGGTCTGTATCTAAAATAATTTAAGATCCATAACAAGATAGCCAAGTGTGTGCTACTATAGGTAACACTACTAATTAGGAATTACTGCGCCAGCTCAAAATAAGTACCCTAAGTGAAAAGGCTAATAAAAATATTTTCGAGAGGTCCCATTTCATGGATCAGAAAGTTGAGAAGTTGCAAATTTCAGGAATGGTCAGAGAACAGATAGATCCAAACTTGACGAGATCTGCTTCAGAAACAGTTTCATGGGGAACTATTAAACATGGACCCATACAAAAATGTGAGTGATTTGGTGAGGGTGTACTACACCTCTTCACTTTGGCCTAAAAAAACCTCGAAACCTCCAATGACCCCCTATTGAGACTATTCTCATTCAAGAGATATAAAATAGTCCTTTTTTGGAAACATCTCAACTTGTTCACGTTCTGGTACAAAAAGGGCCCTGAACTTGACTCTTTCATCATAGGTTTCAATGGAGCAAAGAATTAGTTCTGTGCTACCTTTGGGGTTGGAGTTCACATGACCCACTTCTCGTGATTCACAATGACGTGACGTCACAGACAGATCCAGCGGTAGATGAAGGGTGAGGAATTGGTCCATGGGAGTATGAAATGGGGGCGGGGTATATCATCTCTCCAATATCTTGTATGGATGTTTATTAGACAATAAATCATTCGAATGATTTACCAATTTCCCACATAGGCCTATAGTATGAGTATCTCCATAAAACAGAAATTTCGGTGTCGAGTTGTATGATGCAAAACCGCCGCAAATCAGTCACCCACCGTACCGTACCTATTGACTTGATTTAGGTGTCTGAATGGATGGGGACCCTTCACGGTGCCCAAATACTCATTTATTCCAGAGTCAAGATTCAAGGTTCTTTTTGGTTTAAACTTCAGTCTCACCTGTGCAGATATTACTGGTGTAGTAAGTCTACTGTAGAAGGTTGACGCCCTGATCATCTCATTTTTAACAATTAATGTATTTTGAAGAAAATTTATTCTCATATTTTATTATTGGAGTCATTTTTTCTTAAAATTGTTTCAAGTGTTCAATTAAAATTACCTTTACAAATGTACACAATCCTGTTACAAGTTTTTACTTCTTCATACTGTCATATATCCAATGGTTTTTTAACCATAAAATTGCAGAAAAATATGATAGAATGCATAACTGCATAATGACTTTAAGGAATCTGTGATTGCATATATGTCACAAGTTCACAACTAGCAGACTAAGTCTGATTTTGTTTTTTATTAATACAACACTTAAATATATAAACTTATAAAAACATAAATATCTCCTTAACGGAATAACATATTGAAGTACTAGTTTCATCACCATCATCATCATCATCATCATCATCATCATCATCATCATCATCATCATCATCATCATCATCATCATCATCATCATCATCATCATCATCATCATCATCATCATCATCATCATCATCATCATCATCATCATCATCATCATCATCATCATCATCATCATCATCATCATCATCATCATCATCATCATCATCATCATCATCATAGCTACGACCCTGTGTTTAAGCATACATATAACTTAAGCGTTATTTTTTCTTACAACAATAACAATGATTAGGAAATTTTTGAGATCAATTACACCCCCTAAAGTGGCGAGCCGGCCATGTACACAGTGTCCATTTCTGCTGATGAGACAAAGGTTGTGGCACGGACAGAACGGGTTATCATTCCTTCTTTACGAATTACGGAAATTCTGCAAACTTCTAACATTATTGATGTCAAATGTTTTGGGCTGCCAAAAGCAGATATAACCAGCATCCCAAATACCTTATCTCAATGATTGATTGCATTTTGTATACAAGCTTGTATTTCTGGTTTTGGTGCATTTAGTTATTAGGCTTTCTTATTTCTAACCCAAGATTTCTTACTACCTTCACAACCTTGTATGAGCTTCCATGCATACCCAAATGGACATAATTTTTTACATCTTATTCTAACCCATCTCAAATAACTTTTTTTTTTTTTTTTTTTTTTGCAGTTAGTATGATTCTAGATTAAAATTGTGTTTATAATATGTGAGGAAGTTCTTGAAAAAGCAAAACAAAATCGGTCCTCATTGTGTCCGATTATTTCCACAAAATTTCACTCCATATCCGCTCCAGGGAGTTCCAGAACAATCCAGCAACCGTATTCTTTTGTGACTCAAATTCTTCGATTCATCCGATTTGTCACCAGAAAATCTGTAATACACGAAGGCAAGTAAGAAAGTGGCACCCAGATGACTCTCGCGTCCCATCCAGTCGCATACCGTTTTTTGGGCCAGCGTGACACAAGTGCGTGTTCGTAGGAGTCCACAACCTTGTAAATTTTTGACGATAACAGCAAGTCCAAGATACGGTCATTTTCATCAGCAACTGAAAAACAGACAGTTTATGGAAGCGAAAAATAATAATAACATATTGATGCTCACTCTCCCTCCCCCCCTCCGCACTTATTTGAAATATGTATGAAATATATGACAAACGCGTGGATGTAATATATGATTATGAAAAGCTATACACAGGCAGACATGCCGAGAAAGGAGATAAGGACCCGTTTCGTTAAGCAATCATGAATTATATTTGATTATAAAAAGGAGGTTTTGCATGACAGCATGAGAGGGTTTTATCTAAGCGCTTGCATGATGTTATGGTTGGAAACTTGGGAGTAAAATTGGTGTGGCACAGTAGCGTGGCGGAGGCAACCGGGCCCATATTAAACAATAGATTTTTGGAGGAAACGGAAGAGTCGTCATAATTTAAGTCCGTTACACTAATTAAATAATAATTATATACTGATATATGAAAGAAAATGACTTGGCAAGCTGTAATCGTAAAAGACTATACTCTATAAACAAGAGATTTTCCAATAGCTGAATGGGTGACATGACAATTTGAGAAAGTGTTCCTTCTATTGTTTATCTCTAATCTCTAAATAAAAAATAATAATAAAAAAAAAGAACAAAACGCAAGTCAGCTCAGCTTCTTCCTGTGTTGTATACCGCAGTGGCAACGCCAGGATCGTGATGACGGGGGCAAGAGAGGACAGCTGGGGTGGGGGCAAAAGCATATAGATCGGTCAAAATATTCCACCGCCAGCACAAACTTTTCTGGGGGAAATTGAGGGAGCAAAGCAATCTTGTGGGTAAAATCTCTCTCCCACCCCCACCCCACCCCCGTAGCGTCGTCACTGTGTATACGGATAAATAATTGCAATAATTGTGAGTTAACCTCAAAAGAAACAATACTTCTGCACCGCTTTTGTCAAAATCATCATCTGGATCTTTACATTATTCAAACTCATTACTTTTGGCTGTGTGTGCGATTAGTAAGGCTTTGGTAATACAAATGGTATCAAACATTGAGACATCAGTCTGTCAGTATAGACAGAAGTTTGAAGACTCATGCACACACGATCGGGGACGCAGTCTAAGGTTTGGGGTTCCTTCTATGTATTCTGAACTGCTGAAAGGACAGACCTTTAAACCGTTCCGCACTTTAAAAACAATTTTTAAATATAAAAAAGAATGCCTACCTGTGGTGATGTATTCTTTCCGTTGGAGGGGTATATAGCTTTTACCTCTGGGCGAAGTTGATCGTAATGTTTGTGTAGTGCATTTCGCCAGAGAGATTTGTCTGTTAAATTTGTCATGAAAAAGCCAGGCTCCAAAATGCTAACCAAGCACGGGACCCCGATGCTCAAGAAATGCATTCTGTTTAAAAGATTGTAAGACAATGAAAACTGATTTTTTTTTTTATTGAGTTCTCAATCTCTTACTTATTTGTGAACCTTTGCTTTATGGTTGATTTCTATAGAACTAATATGGGCCTACATAGAGACAAATTGCGTTAACTTTGAGAACAACTCTTATAACTTCAAACAGTTAACGCCTTCAAACATAAATGATAGAAAATAACAAACTAGAGATAAACTACTCAAACTCTTTCTCCACTTTAAGAACATGCTGAAGTTTTTAGTATTGGAAAACGTTCGGCAGATCGAGATCAAGTTGACCAGCCAACATCATCACTCTCGGTTATCTAGTACGATACATGACCATTTTATCAGTAGCTGTGTACCAAATGTGGTATTTGCAATAAGGAGAACTTTAAGCTGATTTACATGATTATGTACGTAGTATCAATGATTCGGATTTTCAATTGTCTTTGCCCCCTGCAAAATGTTATAGATTGTTGGTCGGGTTCTATGCAACCCAACCAAATGTGCAGGGGCATAAACTGGTAAATGACAAGTTTGAAAAAAGAAAATGATACAATTACCTTAATGTGTCAGAAAATGTCCCCACTCCAAACTTAGCTTCAGAGTACCCTCCCGAGATCATAGGGAATCTGCCGTATGAACTTGATATGTTCACAACCCGACCCTTACCCTTGTAAATCAAAGGAAGGAATGTCAAAGTTGTATCTATAACGCCCAACAGATTCACGTTGATAACTTTCTTATAATGCTCGATGTTACACCAGTCAAGGGGCCCAGTGAAACCAGTAACGCCAGCATTGTTGACCAAGCCCCATAGACCTGAAATAAGAAAGTGCAGTGTCTGGCGTATGACTTTAGACAGATCATATCCCATGTTGCATCTTGTCTATTTTTTATTATACTGTTAGGCCTATATCTTGTTATAAAAAAAGGGAAGGGCTGAAACATCAATTTTAATAAGTCTTTTGTTGTAACCATTTTTTGAGTCAAGTTAATCATTCTTGTCGGTAAAGCAGCTACAAATTTTTTTTCTGGGAACAAAGACATCCAATTTTTTGCACCATGTCCTATTATTTTCCGAATAATGATGTTCCAAATATTCTTAATCATGGTCAAACATTTTCAAAGAGAAAAAATGTCACAATTACGGAGTAATTTTACTTAAGTTCAAATGGAGTATAACTTGTCACGAATGACAAGCAAAATTGCTATTTGTAATAATTTTCCATTGCCAAGTTATGACAAGTTATTAATGGGATTCGTCCTACCATGTGTATACCATCCTGGTACATCCCGGGTCAATAACACTTCTATTTATTGTATATCATGCAGCGAGGTGACTTATTCTTATGTCAAAGTGAGCGAACTACCTACCGGTGTCTTCTGGCAGGCAACTCTTCACCTTTTCGTAGCAGCTCACGATGTCGTTATGGTTTGCTACATCAAGCATGAAGACCTGGAGGTTTGATTGTGTTGATTTGTCCAGTTTAGTTGCACCATCTTCAGTCAAACATGCTGCCAGAACATGAATACCACGATTGCACAGACGTTTAGCCAAGGCGTTCCCAAACCCACTGTCACAGCCTGTTATGAAAACGTATTTCTTTCAGTTCTGCAGCGGACAGGGACCGTTTCCTCAACATCCATTCACAAATTTAAACGCCACCAAAAACATGAAAGTGTATAGCAAGTATGTCACAAAGCAATTCATGGTTTGCTATGACTTTAGTGGTTGCTGGGCGAATCAAATCAAAAGTCTACAAGAAAAAAAGTATTTTGAGATATTCTATATTATTAATTATCATATATCAATGAATTATCACTATTCATGCACAAAAATATGACCCGAATTCAAAACAAGCGGTATGGTGTATGATACCTGGGACTCGGAATGCAAAATGGCCGGTAGGTCGGGGACTGTAAAGGGCAACTAGGTTACACCATTTAGCATATCCAACTTACAAGCATAGTCCCTAAAAAAAGGAGCCGATCGCGGCCGTAGACTTCAGATTTAGGAACTACTGCGTGTAGAAAAAAGCACGCGCTTCCGTTAAACAAAAAAACAACAACACTAATTTGGTTGGAATATATTTATATTGTTATTTTGTCCTAAATGCATCAATCACCCTAAATGAGATTTACAATCTTTATTCAAATTATATTAGTTTTTTTAACATATCAATTATCGATTGATTTAATGCTACACAACCCTAGTGTATGCAGTTTATTTTTACGCGATTGAGTTGGTGTGTGTCAGTGTTGTGTGTGAACATCGACCGGTCTGGGACCGTCCGGCTGAGCCAGAGAACCATCTATTACGATGGAAGGTCGAAGACCCTCGCGTAATACAGAAGCACCACCTAAGCCCGTTTTCGCGCCGCAGAGTTATATCGCCCTATGCGAGGTTGGTGAATATTGCATTCGTTACCCTCGTCTGACATCAAGCAACTCTAGCGTATCACAGGCAAGCAAAGTGTGTTTTCTTCCTTATATTGGCGTGTACTTAAATAACAATCAACATTGATACATTGTAGGTCTATCTTATATGCCTAATTCATAATGATACTGCAAAACATATCATACGTGAAATATTGGTCCAAAGTTGTATACAAACAGTAATAATTTTAATGTTTTAATGCAAATAAAGACACATAGGTAATGCATGTAAATCTATGGCTGAAACGATGTATTGCCTCATAATTAAATGGAATTAAGTGTTCCATTAGTACGTTTGTATAAAAATGCAATTAATCCGAATCGTTTGCAGGGCCAAAAAACAAACAAAGAACACTTTCCTAAAATACATATCAACCTATGGCAGCATTGATCAATTGCTTCAGAATTAAGCTAAACATTTCGTTAACTTACGTACGCGTTATATTGATCGAAATCAATATTCAAGTAATAAATCCTATCCGTTAGGTATATCCACAATAACGCAGACAGCGCGTATGTCAAATACGCGCAAGCCGAAAAAATCCACGAGAGCGGTTGAAAAACACGTCCGTCCTCTTTAAAGTCACCACACAAAATGACAGTATTCTATAATTCTGTTCTATGATTCTGCACACTGACAAAATGCGCGCAGTCCGTTCTATTAGCAGTCAGAACCAGAAATGAACACAGGGCAACAACAACAAGGGAATGACAAGTTACCGACGCGCCGTTCACCTGTAGCACTCTGTGACCCATGGGGACCGTGTGCACCACTGATAGCTGCGGGACAAACATTTAACGAGTTTTACATTTTCGACGAGTAAAGACAAACATATAAGCATCAACAATCGATCATCCGACCAAAGAAATACGTCAGACACCTAGGCACGGGAGAGGGGGCGTCGAAGGTGCAAGTTTAGGCGGCGGCGTAGTGGCAGGACTTGGGTCTTGTGCTTGGCTGTGGTCTTTGACTATGGTCTTTGACTTTGGTCTTTGACTATGTCTTTGGCTTGATCTTGTTGGTGTGTCAGATGACTGGCGGCTTTTTGAGTGGTGATGGACTTTGAGTTGATGGTATTTGGTTGTTAATGGTTCAGCGTTAGATGGGGCGGCAATAATTGCGTGGTGTCGTCAGTAAGTGGAAAGGTGATCATATGGTGTTGCGTTCGTTGTTGATTTTTGTTGGGTCCATGCTGAACGGTGAAAATTGAGAGTAATGGTTGACTGTCAGTTTGCGTGGCGACTGATGTTATATGTTTCACTGGTGGGGCCGTCAATACAGCCGTGGCAATGTGTCATCGGTTGTTTGTGTTTGAGTACAAATTCTTGACGTCTTGGCTTAAGTTTCTTTGGTTCTGTGAACATTTCTGCTTGTTAATGATGATGGATAACGTGGGTGTAGTTTCCATGACGGGGTGGGTGATAGTTTCCATGACGGGGTTGCTGATAGAGGCTTCTTGCGTTTTGGCTTTAGCTGAATATTTATTGGTGATTGTGGGGCATTGGAATGCCGGATGATGTTTATAGTGGTAGCAGACGGTTAAGTCTTTTGGGCATCGACAATTTTTGATAAGATGATTCTGTCCACATCTTGGATAGACGATGGGTGCTGTGTAGTATTTGGCTTGACGTCCGTCTCGTTGGCAACGGTGACATATGGTGATGGAGTGTTTAAAGGGATGAGATTTTTCGGCTTTGTATGTCTTATCTCTGTAGGTGAACCCTCGTCGAGTAGCTGTCTTATCTTGCTTGCACCTAATATTGACATTATTTCAGGAACTAGCGCTTCCTCCGAAGCAGCCAAAATTCTTCTTGAAGTGACCAATTCATTCAATCTCACTCAAATGGTGCAGTCACCCACCAGAGATAACGACATCCTTGATCTTGTTCTCACTAACAATTCACCAGCTGTTACCTTAGCTAATGTCATTTCCGGTATAAGTGACCATAATATTGTTGAATTGACCCTAAATATCTCCCCTCCTCGTAAAAAGTTACCTTAACGTAAAATCTATTTAAAGAAAAAAGCTAACATAAAACGAATAAAAGAAGACCTGACCAAATTTAAACTGCAATATTATACTCAATTCAATAACTCCATTGATGTTAATGAAAAATGGAATTTCTTTGAACAGGAAATTAAATTGATTATTGATAAAAACACGCCTCACAAATTCACCTCAACTAAACTAAATCTGCCCTAGTTTACCCGTATCCAACGCCGTCTCTGCAGGAAAAAACATAAACTGTTTAAAAAAGCTAAGACTAATCAACAAGCCAATGACTGGACTACCTATAAAAGCTTCAGAAAGGCTGTCCATAAAAACCTCAAAGAAGCTAGAAACACCTTCATCTGTGATAAACTTAAAAACTCACTTAACGAAAACCCAAAGGCATTCTGGTCCTATATCAAAATATTAAGAAGTAACTCTGTAGGTGTGTCTGATCTACTAAATAATGGTAAACTCTGCAGTGACAGTAAAACTAAAGCTAACATTCTAAATGACCAGTTTTTCAGTGTTTTCACAGAAGAAAACACCTCCCAAATTCCTGTAACTAAACCACTAAACAACAGCAAAATAAACCAACTAATAATTACCCCAGAAGGTGTCAAAAAGCAACTGCATAACCTAGACCCCAACAAAGCCTCAGGTCCTGACCAAATACCACCATGGTTTCTAAAAACACACGCTGATAACCTCTATAAAATTCTAACTGATCTCTTTCAAACCTCTGTCGATAATGGTACTATCCCTAACAAGTGGAAAGAAGCAAACATATGTAGCGTTTTTAAAAAAGGTGATAAACAAAACCCAGCTAATTGTAGACCTATTTCCCTCACCCGCGTTTGTATTAAAATTCTTGAGCATATAATCCACTCACATGTGATGAAATTCCTTGATGAGCATAATATCTTAACTGATTTACAACATGGCTTCCGTGCAAAAAGATCGACTGAAACACAACTCCTTTTAACAATAAATGATATCTCTAAACAAATTGACCAAAACAGTAACGTCTCTATGGCTATTCTTGACTTCTCAAAAGCCTTTGATAAAGTCCCACACCAGCGCCTGTTATCCAAACTTCCCGCCTATGGCATTGATGGAAATCTTCTGGCCTGGTTTGCATCATTCCTCAACAACCGCATCCAGCGTGCTGTATGCGATGGTGAAATCTCTAATTCTAAACAGGTTTTATCTGGTGTACCACAAGGTTCTGTCTTGGGTCCATTACTTTTCCTCTTATATGTAAATGACATCCCTGATGATATAAACAGCACAGTTAGACTGTTTGCTGATGACTGCCTTGTGTACAGAACAATTGATAACCCCTCTGACCAACAAATCCTCCAAAATCTGAAGATGATCTTAACAAACTTAAACAATGGCAAAACAAATGGCAAATGAATTTCAACCCCTCTAAATGCTACATCTTGTCAATTTCCTCTAAGAATTGCTTTAAATCACCTGTTTATACCTTATGCAACCAGCCACTAAAACATGTCAACTCCCACCCATACCTAGGTGTTGAAATTGATAATAAACTTAGATGGGATAAACATATACATAACATAACCAAGAAAGCTAACTCTATACTTGGCCTATTAAAACGTAACCTCTCAAACTGTCCCACCGACGTTAAATTCACTGCTTATAAAGCTCTAGTTAGGCCAGTACTTGAGTACGCATCTGCAGTCTGCGACCCTTATCACCAGTGCGATGTGGATAAACTTGAATCTATTCAAAGGAGAGCAGCCAGGTTCTGTATGGCAGACTACACTTATAAATCTAATGTAAAAAACATGCTTTATAAATTAGATTGGCCCCTGCTTAAAACAAAAAGATACAACACCCGGCTATATATGCTATATAAAATCAATAACAATCATGTCGCCATCAATAAAGATGAACTTATCCCTACCGTCAAAACTAATACAAGAAATAATCATGACCTTAATTTCCAGGTTCCCTATGCTAAAAAGAATGTATATAAACACTCTTTCTTCCCTCACACACTAAAGGATTGGAATGCTTTACCGTCAGACATTGTACATGCACTAAGTCTCAACTGTTTCAAAGCTAAACTTACTAACACTTATATTGCTAAGTAGTTTTTTTATTATTTTGTTTTACTCATACTTTTTACGCTCGGTTGGCGTTTATGTCCTCTTGGAGGATTTTTGCCGACTTAACCGATTCAAATTCAGAAGCACAGGGGGCACGTGTCCCACCACTTCTCAAAAGTATAAACAGTGCCCTTTTTTAGAGAGGAAAAGTGCCCCGTTTCTGAGGGAAAAGTGCCCTTTTTGAGAAGGAAAAATTCCTTTTTAAAGAGGACAAGTGCCGTTTTAGCAGTTTATAGAACGAACATGCCCTTTCAAATATTGCAAAACGTATCTTCAAAGACTATTTATCTGATCTTTTCATAAAACGAACGTAACACAAACATTGCCATAAAAAGAATAGTGTTTTTCGCAATTCGCGTGTATACACCATTCTGAATATTTCCTGTAAAGGCAAAATGCCCAACAGCCTGGCATTTTAAACTTTTTCGTACTCACAGCCTTCGCCTCTGCCTACCTTTGTTTTCACAGCTTATAACCCAAATTTGTATAAATGGGGCATCTTTGAATTGTGCCATGAATGCAGAGCAAAACTTACTATTTAGAACCGGCCATTGCCATGACATTAACTGACTGACTGACTGACTGACTCCCATCTTCTTCTTTGTTAAGTTTATTGTAACATTTATTCTCAGCAAAAAAATGATAGGCTCCTGAATTATTTTAAGGACCCCTTTTTTTGCTTTTCACATTGTATATTAGACATAAAATATATTCCGATTCATGACCACGGGCGTAACTTAAATGGATGTGAGGATGGGGTGTTACACCCTGTATAATTTTTTTAAAGATTAAGTCGTCACCACCACAACCCCACCTCTACCATCTATTATAATTATTGTAATCATTATTATTGTTATTATCATTGTTATCATTAGTATTATTATTATCATTATCATTATTATTGTTATTATTATTATTATTATTGTTATTATTATTATTATTATTACCATTGTTATTATCATCATCCTCACCAGCAGCAGCAGCAGCAGCAGCAGTAGTAGTAGTAGTAGTAGTAGTAGTAGCAGTAGCAGTGGTAGTAGCAGCAGCAGCAGTAGCAGTAGCAGTAGTGTAGTGGTGGTAGTAGTGGTGGTGTAGTGGTAGTAGTAGTAGTAGTAGTAGTAGTAGTAGTAGTAGTAGTAGTAGTAGTAGTAGTAGTAGTAGTAGTAGTAGTGTAGTAGTAGTAATATCATTATTATTATTATTATTATTATTGTTATTATTATATATTTATAATTATTATTGTTATTATTATATATTTATAATTATTATTATTATTATCATTATTATTATTATCATTATTATTATTATTACTAAGATTATTAATATGATATAACTATCATCATTATCATTATTACAATCATTATTATTATTATCATACAATTATTTTTATTAGTAGTAGTATTATTACTATTATTAGAATCACGGCAGCGCTGTATCATGCTCAGTTCAGTCTGGGTCCAACTAGAGAGGGGTCCGGGTCCAGCTAGAGAGAAGTCCAGGCCCAACTAGAGAGGGGTCCGGGTCCAACTAGAGAGGGGTCTAGGACATGTGCCATACCTGCACAAACAAATTTTAATGTTCGCTCTGCGACAATTCATGCTATGCAGCTTTTTGGCCTATAAGATATCTGGCGTGATCGTAACCCAAAACACAACGCTTTTTCCTGGCATTCCAACATCGACCATTCTATTCACTGTAGATTGAACTTTTTTCTTATCTCATGCTACTTGAAAAATCTGTAACCGATTGTAAGATTTCACCTGTTTCTGGCTCCAATGAGCGTACCTCTTGTTTTGTTCTTGAATACAAAACGGGGCAGAGGATTTTGGAAGCTAAATACCAACCTACTTAACAATAAAATATATGTTGATCTCATTAAGAATACTATCCGCAATACTATTTCTTCGATTGTCTTGATTGGAATTTTATATTCAATACTCTTTCTTACCTTAAGTTCGGTCCCTCGTTAATTCAACGGATAACAAAGCTTTTATAAAAATGCAACCACGTGTGTAACAAACAATGATTACATTTCTACTTGTTTTGAAGTGGCAAGAGGCGTCCGCCAGTGTTGTCCTCTTAGCCCGTATTTATTTATAACATGTACTGAGATCTTAAATGTATTAATCAATTGTAATGACAATATTAACGGTATTCATGTTGGTAATTCTCATTTTAAGATCTCCCAGTATACCAATGATACGGTTATAATTTCTGATGGTTCAGACACTTCCCTTCGCTAAGTTCATGATGTTCTTTGCAAATTCTCAAATATTTCTGGTCTTAAGGTAAATTTTGAGAAAACTTTCATCTTTTTACTGGGGCCCCATGCTATGTACCGAATGTCCACATCATATCAATAATTACATCTATCTTATTTGCAACGGCATTTTTACTTACCTGGATGCCTGGGAATCTCCTTTTCCCATCACCGCGAGGATTTTTTTCCGATTACATTATATAAGCTGTCACAATTTAAACATCTCTTACAAATTTGGACAAGCCGTGATCTTACACTTATAGGTAAAATCCAAATCTTAAAATCCTTTGCCATTTCCCAAATTGTTTACCCGTTAACTGTTCTACCTAGTCCTCCGGACAAGTTTTTTGATAAGTTGAACTCACTTTTCTTTAAGATCATCTGGAGTAATAAGTTTGATAAAGTCAAAAGAACTGTGCTGTTTAATCTGATAATGATAAGTGTGATGGTGGCAGAATTATCAATATCTTCATCTTTGCATAGTGTTCGAAATGTAAAAGGGTTCTGATGTATCTTGACAATGTTGATAGACCACGAGAGTCGTTCTTTGACTATTTCTCAAAGAGGCATGGTTTTAGTTTTCTTTTCAAATGTAATTTTTCCACGCAGGATTTACGAATTTCAAATACTTTTATTTTACATGTTTGTCAGGCTTCGTTAGATTATAGTTACCTGGTTACCATGAACCTGTAAACTACAATTATGCCAACCAATATGTTCTAAACAATCTTTCATCAAGATTAATTCCCACATGGTTTTTTTTAACGAATAGTCTTTTAGATAAGAATGCCTACCTTATAAGGAAATTTGTTTTGATGATAACGGCAACCCCCTTGGTTATAATTCTTTTGTTACTAAATTCAATTTAAGAAATTTTCCCTTTACTTATCATTTTGGCATTATAAATGCAATTCCAAAATCTCGGAAAGTTAACTTATTTCCTTTTCAGCCCGTTAATGATAACATAAAACGTTTAATAACCTTTCCTTCTGCCTGCAAGCCAACACGTCATGTTTATAGTTACCATTTGCAGTATTCTTTTGTAGCCTAAATGTGTGAATAAGTGGAGCAGGAGAATGTGAATGAACCTGCGGATTGGAAAATTGTTTTTAAACTTCCATTTTGTGCCGTGAGAGACAAAACTCCAGTATTTTCAATTTCGTTTCTCACACAGATTCATTGGTATTAACGCTTATTTACATAAGATTAATTTGAGTAACTCCCTAGTTGTACATTTTGTGGAGTTGAGAGTGAAACAGTTGACCATTTATTCTGGAGGTGCGCCTATACTCGAAATTTTTAGAACAATGCTTGTAATCTATGCCTTAAGATTAACTTTGATATTTGCCGCTTATGGGCTTTTTTCGGATACACCACTAAGGTGTACCACCCGCTCAACTTCTTTTTACTGCGCTAAATACTTTATATTTTGTTGTAAGATAAATACACTCCATGCCACTGTTTTTTCACATAAGTTCAATTTCCTTCTATCGGTTGAGAAGTTAATTACCAAGAAAAAGCCGAGCAACCCATTTAAGTTATTTTGCAAGACATTTGCATTCCTCCTCCCTTAGGGCCTTTTTCAATTTATTATTATTGTTATTATTATTGTTGTTGTTGTCGTCGTCGTCGTCGTCGTCGTCGTCATCATCATCATCACCATCACCATCATCACCATCATCATCATCATCATCATTATCATTATTATCATTATCATCATCATCATCATCATCATTATCATTATTATTATTATTATTATTATTATTATTATTATTATTATTATTATTTATTATTATTATTATTATTATTATTATTATTATTATTATTATTATTATTATTATTATTATTATTATTATTGTTAATATTGTTATTATTATTATTATTACTATTATTATTATTATTATTATTATTATTATTATTATTATTATTATTATTATTATTATTATTATTATTATTATTATTATTATTATTATTATTATTATTATTATTATTATTATTATTATTATTATTATTATTATTATTATTATTATTATTATTATTATTATTATTATTATTACTGTTATTATTACTCTTATTATTATTATTATTATTATTATTATTATTATTATTATTATTATTATTATTATTATTATTATTATTATTATTATTATTATTATTATTATTATTATTATTATTATTATTATTATTATTATTATTATTATTATTATTATTATTATTATTATTATTATTATTATTATTATTATTATTATTATTATTATTATTATTATTATTATTATTATTATTACTGTTATTATTATTATTATTATTACTGTTATTATTATTATTATTACTATTATTATTATTATTATTATTATTATTATTATTATTATTATTATTATTATTATTATTATTATTATTATTATTATTATTATTATTATTATTATTATTATTATTATTATTATTATTATCATTGTTATTATTAGGGGGTGTCTAGGCTATTCTCTTTTGTCCTAGGTGCTGTCACTTCAGTTAACACATTGACCTCTGCATCCCCTTGACCCATAGGGTCTTGGGTTGTAGGGAGGTTTTCCACTTATTTTGTCCATGGTGCTGTTTAGGCGCCAACCTACGTTTTTAACTTTTTAGTTAAGGTACTTTAGGGGACTTTTTGGATTCTTTTGTCCCTATGTTTTTTTATAGTTTTTTTTATTGTTTTTTTTTAAATAGTCTACACCCTGCTTCAATATAAGTCATCTTTTTCCAGTTTAAGCTCTTCTGTATACTTACTGCACTTACCTGTAGCCATGGAGATATGTGACTAGATCTCCCTGCTGTAAGAAGATTTGAACTTTTTATTGTATAACGCCACTTAGCACATGCAGACATGATGGCTTTGCTTCATCGCCGCACTGTTGTTGTTTTTTTTCTTTCTCCCCTCTTAGTTTCCCTTAGCATCTCTATATGAGACTGCAAAGCCCAAACAGTGCTTATTGCTGTATGTCCGTCTTTGTAATGGCTTAACAGTGTACATTACTTTCCAGTACAGTTCAATCGAGCACATACGCATTAAAATCTACGTTGTAAATATAATTCTTTATCTTTTGTGTATTGAGGTAGCTGGGGAGGTACCCAACATTTATATGTAAGCGTAATTGAATACTTCGCTTGTGTACCCGTAAAGTTAATTTATGTATATACTAATTGTTATGCTTACTGTAAACCAAAATGCGATTAGATTCATTATACTCTTTCTTTGTCATGTAATAATTATTGTAAATCAAATTGCTACTCTGTACAAGTTTCACTTCACTGAAAGAAAATAAATGCGATGAAAAAAACAAACATTGCTGTTGTTGTTATTACTATTATTACTTTTATTGTTATTATCATTGTTATTGTTATTATTGTTTGTTTTGAATGTTGTGAAGAAACAAATAAATGAAATGAAATGATATTAAAGGCGCTCCATGAGTGAAATTTGTGGTATTTTGCTTGATGTTTGTGTTACTTTCTTTAATTTGTCAATAAAAAGATCAAATATAAAAACTGAAAAGGGGGACTTAAAAATATTTTGATATTTTAATAAGACTTTTTATCTCTGTAAAGTAGCACTTTTTAATTTTTACAAAGAAGATGTGAGAGGACACATCAGTCAGTCAGTTCAGCAGTTTATGTTATTGGCAATTAACAGGGTCCAAATAGCTGAATAGTAAGTTTTGCCCTGCATGGCATTTCAAAGATGCCACAATAATGTAATTTGGGGTGGTTCGCACACTCTAGATGGGCCTCATTTTAAAGAGTTGTTATAAATCATGTTTTTAATTTTCCTAAAAGACATAAGTTGGGGCCCAACAGCTTTACATAATTGAATTTTTTTAAACTTTTTAAGAATAGTGTACACGTGCGAAGCACGTGAAATTTGAGTCTTTATACGCCGATATTTGTGTTACTTTTTTAATGAAAAGATCATAGTCTTTAAAAAAAGTTTTTTGAATGTTTGAACGGGCAGGTTCCATCTCTATAAAAGGCACTTGCCTTTTTGAAAGGGCCCTTCTGAAAAAGACACTTTTACTCAGAAGAAGGGCGCTTTTTCTCTCAGAAAAGGGCCCTTTTAAAACTTTTGAGAAATGTGTGTAAGGGGGGGGGGAGTTCCCATGTGTCCCCGGTTCCGCCGCCTATGCCCTAAGAGTGATTATAGTCACCCAGTAAAATTTCCTTAAAAAATTAACTATAGTAAGTTTTGGCATGCTTGACCCATTTCAAAGATGCCCTACTAGCAGGCTAATGAAATTTGGGGTGGCTCGCACACTCTAGAAAGGCTTTAATTTAATGAGTTTTTACAAATTATAAGCTATGAAAACAAAGGTAGGCAGAGGAAAAGGCCTTTTTAGTATGAACAAGTCCAATATGTAGGGCTATAGCTTTGTCTTTAAGGGGGAATTTAGAATAGTGTAGACTTATGCGCGCGTGCCCACTGTGCCGCCCTAATTTCAAGTGCATTATAACAAAATATATAAAAAACATTGCTGGTAATATGACTCCCCAGGTAATTGCTCTCCTCGGTATGACCAAGGAGCTTCTACACAGAAGCTCCTTGGTATGACCTATCTAAAATTTTGATGTTGTCTACGCCACTGTCTTCACCCCGGGCTCCGGGCCCGCATTTGAGCAAAGCGGGGATTTTCGCCTTAACCCCAAATGTGGAATTTAAGAACCTGAGGTACTATGATTATGAAGCCTAATACTTGTATAAACAGTGACCGATTTCAAGCAGAGAGTTAGCTGACGTATCTATTTGGGTACTGTGATATGATGTCAGCTTGCTTGCTGAACAATCGATATACCATTCAACAGCTGCATTGCCTTTGTTAATATGTGTGCATACAAATATAACTTGAACATGTACGACAAAACCATACCAGTCGAGTGTTGTAATTCAGTGTATTGTGGTATTGATCGCTTCTGTCAGTCTGTTCTTTGCACAGTACTTAAACTCCTAAGGCCTCAACTTCGTGTCAGAAAGGAAGCAATACACCGATGATATCTTATCACTATCAGATTACAGGCTATATCTTAACATTATTGTATTGCCCAAATCGAACCAAGGAGTTTTAGAGCTTCCACACAGACTGTTTGATCGAACTCAATAAGTAACAAGTTACCTGCTTTCAAGGTTGAAGGTTCAAATTCCAGTCCAAGAAATCTCAGTTCAATGTGGTACAGACATGACAGATCAGTGGGAGAGTAAACTTCCCAATCTTCATTAATGATATGGATGTTTCCCTTGGCTCCAGGATTTGTAAATTTGCTTATGAAACGAAGTTGTACAGGATTGTTGATGATAGTTTCTCGGTCCCAAACATGGCAGATGTCATTCAATGTTGATAAATGCAAAGTTATTCATTTTGGTTAGAACAATTTGGCTTTTGATTACTGCATGAATGGTTCAAATCTTTGTTGTGTTGGTCAAGAACGTCATTACTAGCAATATGAAGCCTAAACAGTGTGATCAGCTCTTTGGTGTGATTTAGCAGCTGCAAGGGCAAATAGGATGCTTGGTTTGATTAAAAGAAATTTTTGTTTTCTTGGTAGAGAGCTTGTTCTTAATTTGTATAGGCAGTTACCAGTCAGGCCTCACTTGAGTATGCTATTCAGATTTGGAGTCCCTGTAGTATGAGAAGGATAAGTTCATTTTGGAGCAGGTTCAGCGAAGAGCCACTAGACTTATTCCCGAAGTAAGGAATCTCTCTAATGAATCTAGGTTGCGAATTCTTGGTTTGACCACGCTTGAGTTGAGAAGAGTACGTTGCGATATAGCATAGCATAGCATAGCAAGATATAACGTCCCGAAAGCATTCCGTGCTGCACATTATACCAAGAAGACCACGGCCTTTATAATCAATTGTGAACTCACTGGTTGCAGACCCACCGGGATACGATACGATTCAGATTTTTAAGTTCCTATCTGGTAGTGATATTTTGATTCCCTGTTATTTCTTGCATGTTTCAGCTAATCCTCATGTGACACGTGGTAACAGTTAGAAACTAACCAAAGATTTCTCACGGATAGATATTCGGCGTTTTAGCTTTTCGCAAAGAGTTGTTAATGAGTGGAATGGTTTGCCTGAGTGGTTAGTTAGCTCCAATTATGTTCACAATTTCAAAGTCAACATTGATAAGTCCTTTAATAACTCTAGGCGTCTTTAATTTGTTTTGTGGTGGTGGTGGTGTTAGTTTGGGCTTTTATGGGGGGTGACTAACCTCTCTTAGCCCGTAATCTTGTTATGTTAAACTCATCAACTCTTTCTACGATATAGCAGGCCTTTTTACATATATGTACTGGTGGAAATGGCCCATCAATCACTAAGTCATATGGTCCGTCCACCAGTCACTTTATATGGGCCACCACTGATTGTGTTACTGATGGGCCAATCTAAATGCATGTGTTACACGAGTGCCTGACGATCAAAATGAAAAGTAAATAAGATCCATTAGCAATTTTTATGATTTGTAGGGAAAAAATTACTTTCAAGGGGTACTCTTATCCTTTTTCTATCATCATTTTCTTATTGAATAAACAGGTACGGTGGGGGATCTGTCGCTCTTGTACCCCCCCCCCCCCTCCCTCACCCTTCTCCAGTGGCGGATAGCTTATTAGGCTGCATGGGCTTAAGCCTAAGGCCCGGGGTCTTGAGGGCCCGATACAATTTAGGGTAAAAAATCAAATGCATGCTCTAAAAATCATCTTTGAAAAAGAGGAGTAATAATAATCACGATAGAAACGAAATTTAAAATTGCTTTAGTAGACCATGATTAAACAAATGCAAAAAGAGTAACTGAACCTTATTTATAGCTGTATAGGGTCATCAGATCAGGGTTTTCAGTAAAAGTCATAATTTATTCAAAAAAAAGATTATGTATAGTATCAGACTCGTAGCCACGGAGCGTCCGAACCCCTTTTTGTTAAGAAAATGCTCTTTTAAAGCATAATAAGCACTCGGAATTTCAAGGTTTGATGTTCTTTTATACGAAAAACGAACCCCTTTCAAATTCGTGAACCCCTTTTGTTGAGAAAGTGCCCTTTTGAAATCTACAAAATAATACTGTAAGTATCCGGAATTTCAAAATGTTTGGCCCTTTTATTCGAAAAACGAACCTCTCTTTTAAATTCCTGGCTACAGGCCCGAGTATATTACAAAAGGACCCAGTCGCGCAGATTCAGCCTAAGGCCTAAAAAAGCTTAATCCACCACTGCCCCCCCCCCCCTCCACCCCCAATCGGTAGTGCAACTTCTGCTTTAGGGATTCGTCGTCTACTTATGTCATTTTTGTCCCACCATTGAAAATTCCTTTAAAAAAGCCATGGGACATAGCGTTATTACCATGAAATGCCTTATGGCTTTCACCCCTGGCTATGTCCATGCATTTGAGATTCTTTCATGACAAGTAACTATTTTTCAAGTGATTTCTGAAAGGGGAACTAGGACTACATATAAAATTGTGGGCCAATCTTAGTGGTAATTCCCTGTAGGTCATAAATAGTACTACACACAGGTACCAAGTGATGTATTGTAAAAAAAAAAAAGCTTGAGAGTTTCTAATTAAGCAGTGGAACTAGGGGCCATGATCAAAAATCTTTTGCCAATATATTAACGAATTATTATTTTTTCATTCTGGCCCTGTATATGCCCTTGCATAATGGGCTATGATAATTTCAAATCTAGGTAAAAAAAATCCCTCGAAAACTAGACTTTTGGCAAGTAAAATTCGGGTAGCTACATAAAGAGCTACAAAGAAAATACTAATGTATGTTGTTATGGACTCTGGAATGGGGTTAGAAACATATTCGATTGGGGAAAGTAACACAAACGAAAATTGATTGATGTGCTGCATCTGACTCATTGATAGAAAGTATACTTTGCATGACTAAAAATATTTTGGTGGGTGACGTGGGGAAGGAAGGGGGGGGGGGAGGGCGATCAAGGGACTTTATGTAAAAACGTATTGCATTACTTTACACTCCGAAACATTTACCCCTTTTTCTTTTCAAGGCAAATTTTGAAAAGGATTAGAACTTTGGGACTTTTGAACAAGGGGACTGAACCAGTCCATTCAAAAACCCCGCTGATCATACCCCAAGTTTACTTTCGTGACGAAAAATGTTAGAAATTAGGTCTGAAAAAGAATAGACAGTCGTAGAAATATAATTCATATTGACCGATGAATTGTGTTTGTGTAAATGGGATGATATGTGGCTAAAAGTTTGGTTTCACTTCAGCCCTTTATTCAACCTCTACAAATTCAATTATAAATAAATGCTTTGTTTTTTCGCCTTTTAGCCTTTTATTAGGAAAACTGATCCACGAGTTATCTCCTCTTTGGAAAATAATATGATATGGTCATAATATACTATTATGTATATTTGCGGTATTTCATTTTTATTTTCAGTTTAGTGTTTGAAACCTGTTTACAGTCGGAAAATGGTTTGTATATGTGGTATTTGGCTTCCGTTTTTTGTGGGATTCAAATTAATCTGCAGACCATTTCATCTGAGAAGGCTTTGCACGAGTTTTATACCTTCAACGTGAACAATTACCAATACACAATGTGTATCTGCATAGTTGACCACTTATCATCTTTCCCATACATAAACATAAATGATACTTTACCAGATGTTATGCATCAGTACACCTTAAGTACACCCATCTTATTTCATAGCCAGTGGTGTTCCCACAATGCATCCAATAGTCAATAACAACATGTCCCCACCCCTCCCCCACACACATCCCCACCCCTTCCCCACACACCAAAATGTTAAAAACTACCCGTCAAAATTATATGAACATTTATTCCTCGTTTAACCTGGGGTAATGATTCATTTTTACTTTTAACATCCTCTCTCTCTAGTTGACCTTTTTCAACAAATAAAAGTGCTCACTTCCTGACACCCTTTGTCTTGCTGCAGTTATTTAGGCTCCAAAGGGACTCTTGGACACAAACTTGATGAAAATGACAGACAAGTCTTACATAACATTTTCTTCTATTTGAAAATGGAAATTTGTTAGGGCCAATTTCCTTTTACCTGGTCGGACTACCGCTCCATACTCACTCTTTTTTAAATCTGGCTGTCTGGTAAGTCCCTCATTCAATTCTAGACACACAAAACCAGAGACTTTTAAAGGTTTGTAAATTATAGCGATAGCAGAAAATAAAATAAATCAATACTCTAAACAAGCACAGATCACTATTTTCCAAATTTATTTCAAAGTTTTGAAAATCTTAATTTTTTGATCTAAAACACTTCAGAACTTGATTCCAATTCATGACATGTTATAAATTGTTACCTACAAATAAAAAAAACCTCAATAAGAAAATGAAATACAAAAATACTGAGGGTTCATAATCTCCACGAGATTACTGCATCTTTAGAAAGTCGGGCTTTGCTAAAGAGAGTTTTCAATTATTCTTTTGTCAAATGACAAAGATTTCCGAAAAATAGATAAAAACCCATCCATTTGAATGATTGTACAAAGCCATGTTAACATACAGATGCAATGAATTGACACTTTATCAAAACACATGCTTAGGAAATCACCAATATCATACCAGCAATATCTTATAACATAGTCCACACAAAGCTTTTCTCTTAAGGTGATGACTTCCCTTGCAGCAACCCTACAACTCTCGGATTTAAAAAATCAGGTTGGTATCTTCTAACCAGACTTCCTTCGAATTGCTTAATTGTTTGACATACGCCAATCATGCTCCTAAACTGTAAAAGAAACATCATTTCTTCCCAGACTGGTATGTGGTTTGTACAATGAAATCTGAATGTCTGGCTTTATTGAAAGGTAAACATATCTTCATCAATGATGCAAACAAATATCTAACGAGATGAAATAACATGAGAGTACCATTCTAAACAAATTTCTTGTTAAGGCAATCATCAAACCAAAGTAGTCAGGTTTCCTGTGAACAGTATTAAGAGGACATGTTTAACATTAAGGGTTAAGAATTCCAGCTTGCATTAGAAGCAACCATACTCCGCAGCAACTGGAAAATAAACATTTCAAAATGGGTATACAGGAGTTGACATCCATTCCTCCAATGTTCCTTATTACAAAAGACAGCAATACCTAAATGAGGTGCAACATAAAAAACATCATGACACCTATTTCCATAGAAAGAGCTTTGATGATTTACCAGAGGAAAAATATAATGTACATTATTATGTAAACATAATGGAAAGCAGCCCTAAAAAAGCTACACATTTCAGATTTCATTTTTTTTAAATTATCATTATTATGAATATGGAACCAAGTGTTTGATGCAGATGTGCATAAGTGTTTGATGCAGATGTGCATAAGTGTTTGATGCAGATGGGCATAAGTGTTTAATGCAGATGGGCATAAGTGTTTGATGCAGATGGGCATAAGTGTTGTGGTTGAAGGGAGTATTTCCTGAATAAAGGAAAGCCTACCTCTCAGCATGGGGAAGGGTACACATATTACATGTCCCAGTCACATGGCGAAAATTCTGATAAAGTTTTTCTTAAAATTCCATAGGGGGGAAACAATTCTGTATAATTGTCAAATAGTTCGGAAATGGTGTCATCATTCTGGAACATATTCCCATTTGTTCCACCTTTTTATTTTAACCACAATGCATCGTGTGCCTGATTCTCAATAATGTTATTGACTTTTTGAAAGGAAATATGCCCTGCGAAATAGCAAATATTATAATCTGGGGGAGGTGAAAAGGGATGAGACACTTTAACCCTACAATGTTTTTGTTCCTGGTTGTAGATAAAAGTGTACTTCTGGAAAGTGAATCTTTCCATGCATCACACATCTCTCCATCAAGTCTCAAAAACCATCTGGTCATTCACATTCTCACTTGGCACAATAGTAGTATAAAATCAGTCAGATTGTGCACAAAGTGATGCGATGGTCTGTATCGTGTATGTACACAGCCTCCAGATCAAACAGGGTAGTTGAGCATCACATCCTGCCTGGCCAACTCCAACAACATAGGATCGTCAAAGAATTTGTTGATGGATACATCCTCGCTCAGACCCTACAAGGAAAAGCAAGGTAATGTTTAACAATGCATGGTAAATAATTCAAGACTAGCGTGGATTAAATCTGAGGTCAGCGTAATTTATCTTGTCAATGTTTACCAGTCTATGGATGTCTAGAGTGAAGGATTGGTTTTTGGGTGACAGTCTTTGAATTGGAAAGAACTTCTTTAGTTAGAGGAATTTACAATATACACAGAACACTCGGCTGGGCAAGCATCTCAAAATCATAACGGGCATATTAATTGAATTTACAAAAGCACTCACTGTTTTTTTGTGTGCAAATTTATGTGAAATTTAACAAAATGCATTCTCATCTTACTCTGTTTGTTACTATGGATGACTGCAGACTTACCCCGCTAAGCATAACGGGATATTTACTGAGATTTATACTTACTTTCCATGCTATAAATATGCAATCTGGTCCAATGACCGGATTCTAACGCACTTCAAACTGACCTTAAAAACAAAAGTTACTAGCCCAGCCCTCCATAACCTCTAACATCCTTACTTAACATTCCACCAAGGCCTGAACGAGAGGGAAGGCGGGCCGGGACGCATGTAAGGTAAGCATAATATCCCTGCTACGCTTAGCGGGGTAAATTTATTTAAAGTTATATGTTACCTTCCATGCTATAAATATGCAATCAGATTGCAACCGAGGAACGGAAGGAAGGGAGTTTGGGTCAAAGCCCAATTTTCTAAAGGCTGGTAATAATACTTGCACTAGTTAAAGGATTAGATTCCTTATCCTCTAAAGGACAAAAAAACTATGAATAGGAATTACTAAACAATAGTAAATAACTCCTACTTACAGTCAAAATGAAGAGGTCACTACCCGTTATCAGTAACTGAGGCAAACATCACATGAACCGGAGTTAGATAACTCAGAAATCATGCCAATTGAGAGAGTGTTTGGACACAATATAAACATCATAGTAGTGTCTAAAATAACACATCAAAACTGACCGAGTTCGTCCACGAGATGTGTCCGGTTAGTAAAAACACGATTAGGAACTAAGAGTGTGTTAGCTAATGCAAAATAAGGAATTCCCGAACCAAGGAAAAAAATTCCCAGCACGCAACCTTGCTAAAAGCAAAAGTTAGCGGTAACACGATCGTCGTAAAGTAGGTCAAGCAAATACAGGGGAATAAATGCACAAATGGCTGCATGATTTATCCCATGAAAGGTCTATGCTTCTAACCCGAGTGCATACCCTGCTTGTTCCATGAACAGCGCCAACCATTTTAAGAGATTGCTTTGGACGATCCCTCATGCGATAGTGTCTCGCAACACTGTCCAATGAGATCTCCGTAACGAAACGAAGAACGCTTTTGTAACGCCGAGCATTGGCTGTGTACTTATGAAGCAATTCTAAAGACCCCAGACAGACGGGGCACCATATCCCGTTTTCTGGTGGGTCCGAAGGCGCGGAAAGCGACGGTAGGAGTACTGGCTCTGGGCGAAAGATGAAAATGACCTTCTTTTAGAGGAAGCGCACGAAAGCACCTCTGTGCTTAGTAGAGTCCGTGGAAAGCAGACAACTCTTTCATCGACTCCTTAGAAAAGCCTTGCTATGCCAAGTCATCTCTGACCAGAAGCTTATGAGGGAAGCCTGCAAAGAGTTTGAGCAGCTGAGGGAACCACAGTTGGTGGGCCAAAAGGTTACTACTGGTCGTATATCGCCCTGCTAAGTACCCTCAGTACCAACATGTACAGCAGAAAAGGAGTAACCCATGTAGTCAGTCCCTGTGATTGTGAATGTGTCGACTCCGAAAACCCATGGGTCAGGAGTCGGGATGCAGAGAATCGGTAGCTTATGATCGTCCATGGATGCAGACAGACCTACATCCAGGAGGCCGAATGTTGTCCACATTGCTCTGGTCACTTGTGGTAAGCACGCCCATCCTGTGGGAGTTCCACTGAGGTGAGACAACAGATCGGTGATCATGTTCTCTTAGCCCAAAAGGTGAACGACGTAAAGACTGACCTAGTTTGTCTTGCACCAAGACAAGAGGAAGGATTCAGAAACTCCTGGACTCTGTTCCTCCCTGTCTGAAAGAGAGAGACCACAACAGTGGTGTAAAAGTCGGTGCATATCTGAACTGTTTTGCTCAGCACTAGTGGTTTCAGCATTTGCCAAGTACCTGCCCAAATTCCTGCGATTGGCGACCACGTTAAATGTGCTCCCCACCCCATCCAAGAAGCATCCGTCACCACTGATGGTGAAGGTCTGACGAGTGGAAACTTCGCTTCTTATGACAGGTGGGAGAGGCCGCACCGCCAATAAATGTGCGTGGCCACCGTCTGAATGTGTGAAGCGGGGGTACTGATGTGTCCTGAAGGGACCGCAGAAGGGGGTGTAGGTCCCTCATGCTAAACCTGTACATTTGGACTACGTCCACCCGACTGGCTAAGCGGTCTATGAGCATCAGGCAGTCTCTCGTCAGAGACATTCGCTGTTAGAGGAGAAAATCTGCTTCTTTCTTAAACCCTACTCTGGGACCTGCTTTGCTGGACCTGCTCTGGACCTGGACCTGCTCCGCTCCTGGTGGATGAGGATGCGGCAGGGGGAAGAGGACTGTAAAATGGTGCCTCCCTTCCTCGCTCTGACTTTTTTTATGTGCTGCTCTTTAAAGCCACGTGAGGTCTTGCAATGCCACTACATCTCAGTCATTGTATAGTGTGCAAGTCTGCAGGGGATCACACCGTCATCTGTCATAGCACGACTCGCGGGTAAACCCTGGGAGGAGTTTAACCAACTTCTTGTCAATGCCACACCCGGGTGCACCTAGCTATGCTGGACGCCCTACTTAGGCTGTCCAAGTCGGCAGTAAAGTGCCGTGAAAATTGGGATTTTTTTTTAGGCCATTAGCCCTGATAAGCTATTATGAACATATGGTTAACATATGTCGTATGCTAACATATGTCGTTAACATATGTCGTTAACTCTGGAAAGCTCTTCCCACAGTGGAACTGTGGAGCCCACGGTTACCGATGCAGAGAGAATAAGAAGACCGTTGTCTGCGTATAGTGTCAGCATACAAAAACATTGCCGAGACACTATGTGATGACCGAGGAGCAGTGTGGCAGGAGTGACTGCACCCGTCACCTCGCACTGTTGAAGTCTAGCGTTAGAGTAACAGCGTATGAAAAATGGGTCATTAGCCAATCCATGTGAATGGTAGTGAGGAAACTGTCTCCTTGCTAAGTTGTTCAGGTGTCCACCATAGACGCCAGACTTTGCCGGTGGGAGTCTAGGTTGGCTATGAATAAAGTTTGTTTTAACTTTACTGATTTAAACTGATGAGTAAACCCGGCTGGTTGAGAGACCTGTGTGGTTGATAAAGTACAGACAACACAACGTTGTGGGTCTGACTGGTATTATTAACCCTGGTTAATGAGTTAAAAGACAGGCCATTAACATAAGCCTTATACTAAACGGGCTGCTAACCGTGTAAGGCTTTCAGCCATAAGACGGTTATGGGTCGCAAGACCTCGGAGCGGTAAGCCGCTGGCTATGGCCCTGGAGATAACTAGCACCGTACACAGAACAAGCCATCAACAAATGAAAGTCCATTTGCCTGAAAAGGTTAATCAAAATGGTGTTATAACGTGCACCGTAAGCAATACGAGCCGTTACTCTAAATAGTTTATTGCAACCATGGAAGCATGGGGTTGGTGGCTACGGCCTGTCCGGTTATTATCTTAGTTAAGGTATTTTAATATCTCGTTAACATATGTCGTATACTATACAGGTCGTTAACATAAAAAACTTACAACCATTCCCATATAGTGTTAAAGTGCGACGTAACTATACGTCAACAGCATGGTACTGGTTGTTGCAACCGTGGAACTGCATAGCCGGTGGCTATAATTCGTCCTGTCATAGACTTCTTCAACTTGTTTTAGTGTCTCGTTAACATACCGCGTATGCTACATGGGCCGTTAACGTAAACGTAGGTCATTGACCTTAGTAAGTTATTGTAAAAAGATGTTAACGTCCTGCATATACTATACACGCTGTCAACTTGGAACAGGCTGTTGCAGTTGCTTAAGCGCGTTGCCCCTGGTTACTCATATCAGCATCTTAACTTGTGTTAAGTTGATTAGATATGGCGTTAACATACGTCGTATGCTATATGGGCCGTTAAGTTTAGAAGGTTGTAACAACCTTGGGACTGGGGAGCCTATGGCTACGGATGTGGAGAAAATTAATACCGTACACTGAAAGTAACAAGCCGTGAAGCCGCGAGACGAAGATATTATTGTAGAGCATAAACTATACGTGCCGCTGTCTTTAACAGCTACCCTGATCGTAGGACTGTCTATCAAGCAGCCACCAATGCCAAAAAACTAACTTACATGCAATTAATTTAAAAAAGGGGGGTTTAACGTACTATGCAAACCGTACGAGCTGTTAATCCAATCACTGGCGTTGAATTCATGATAGTGTTAATGTATTGTGTATACTATACGAGTCGTTAACTCAGTTAAATTCAAATCACCATGGAGCCATGAAGCTAGTGGCTATGTGGGGGGAGGGGGAGAGGGACTATCGCTGTACTCAGTATGCGTCCCTGTTAAGTATCATAAAGCCGCATGGATCTACGATATCATCAACGTGCTACGTATGTTCTACGAGCAATCTACAAAGCTGGTGGCTACATCAGGGGGACTACTGCCATAGTCGGTATGCGTCCCTATCGGAATAGTTATCAGTAATAGTAAAACAACTGGATCTATGATAGCGTTAACGTACTACGTATGTTATACGAGTTGTTACCTCAGTATACTTCTATTCACCACAGAGCCATGAAGCTAGTGGCTACATGTGGGGGACTATTGCCGTACTCAGTACGCATCCCTGTTGGAATAGCAAAAGTACACTGGAGCTGTATGGAAATATGGTGGTGTTCACGTGCAACGTAAGCTATATGAGCCTTTAACTCCGTTTGCTTCTATTCACCATGGGCTACGAAGCTTGTGGCTACGTGTGAAGGACTACCACTGTACTCAGTACAGCGTCCGGTAAGAATAAGTGCCGAGAAACTCTGTAGCAAATGGCTGCTGGCGTAATTATATGCAAAAGGTATGAACTCACGCTCTGTATGGTAACATAAAATAATATATGGTCTCTCTTGTAATAATTGTAGCTCCTTGGAGCTGGTTGAAGCCAACTCCTCACTCATCTTGTGGTGACGTCAACCTCTTAACTTCCTAAAGATGCGCATTGCGCCAACATCACCCAAACGAAAAAGTTGGCCTAATGAATCAATATAGTTTTAGAGAACCTGTACTGAAGACATCCTAACATGTTAATACATATGCACTGTATAACACTAGGCTATCCTCGTGGTAGGGTGGGGGCCTAGGGTGAAAAACACATTACCCCAAGGGAATGGGGTCCTCTAAACAAGTACAACAGGTGCTCTAAAACTAAAAACACCAGCCGCGAGTGGGACTCTCTCGTACTAGCCATCTATTTTGCACAGATGGAAGCAAAAACACTCCAACTTAAGTGTAATCTTAATGGGAGAAATACTGTGAGTCGGCCCGAATATCTCCTGGTCCCATGGCCACCTCGTCTTACCTCAGGTGATTTGAAAAGGCTAGAAGAAAATGCCCAACACCGTAATAACCTGAATGGTAGGAGCTGCAAGAAAGAAAATTGTTAGAAAAGGCAAAAATTAAAAGAAATTTCTCAGCCAGTTCCAGCGATGTTGTGACAGCAACGCACTGAGAAGAAGAGTGAGGGATGTTAGAGGTATTATGGAGGTCAGGGCTGGGCTGGTAAACTACGTTTTTAATGTCAGTTAGACGTGCGTTAGAATCAGGTCATTGCACCAGATTGCACATTTATAGCATGGAAGGTAAGATATAACTTGAAGTAAATACATTTACTCGAGTACATTCCAAATGTGAAAATACATATTTTGTGTCATCAGGTCGGGATTTAGTAACACTGATGATAATCCATATCATTGGTGAAACAGAAGTAAGCTTGAGAAAACTTGAGAATAAAACTAATCATTCTGTGTTCTTTTAAGCTTTTCTTTGTTAACTCACCTTTCTCCTTCTTGTTTTGATCATGAACTCTCGAGCCAGGTGATTGGCTGGTTGGGGTTCCAGAGGTCTGATGATGATGCTTTTATCTAATGGATCACCAGGAACAATCTGTTTGAGAGAATTGAAACTGTCAGCACTGGCATCCTTCTTTCACACTAAACATATTTTAAGGGGTACATGATTAGCAAGAACACATGGATTTGAAATGTTCTATATCTTTATTGCAGGTAATACATCTTCAAATAATGGAATTTTAAGCTCTTTTAAGTAAAGCTCTGAGGCCATATTTTATACAAAGATTTCTTGTTTTAATCTCACAAGATTAATAGCACTTTGCTGTACGAAAAATTCATATCACCATACTTTGCTTTGAAAGATGTTAAGAGGCCCTCCCATTACATAATCTTATTCTACTTATGCAGTATATTACTGATAATGTTTGGCTCTTACCATCACGACAATCAGGTAGGAATTAGTCAGATTTAAAACCCAAGTAGAACTTGAGTAAGAAATCAAATTCTTATCATCAATAAATTATCTCAAATTAATTTTTCTCAGGATTCCATCTGTTCAATTCGTTTTCTGAAAGTTACAATACAAGAATCAATGAATTCACCTGATTAGGTGTTTGCTTCTTAATTACTTTTATAATCGTTTGTTGGGAGCAATTATGTTTACTTGACCTTCAGTTCCCTCTGACCAAATGCAGTATTTTCTTCTAAAAATACTTTCTGTGGTGAAGGACATTAATCTGTGTGATGCTTTAAAGATATCTATAGTTGATTTCTTAAAGATTCATTGCATAGTCAATTTTGACAGGTATGGTATGGTATAGAGTTGGTATGCTTTTGAACACCGAGAGATTTCATGTGTTCTTGATCTCACCTGCCAATGGTGAAAGACTGACAAACAAAACGCCTGTCCCTGCGTGTGTGTCCTCAAATCTGTCTCAAACCCAAATGAATCAATGGCAGGAATGAAGGCTTTGATGGTGTAGAGAGGGGAACCAGGCACTGGGGCATCTTGGGTCACATGACCTCTGTACAAGCAAAAAATGATCATTTTCATTATATTAAATTCATGAAATATGATATTACAACTACATGGAGGAAAACATGTTTTTATTTGTTATTGTTTTGACATTTTTGTATCCAACAGTAAATTTTAAGAATAAAAACTTTTCATCATTAGGATAATCCTCCTCAAGAATGAAGCTAATACCATAGCCTATAGTTGCAATTTATTACTATTAATAGAAAAAAACAAACAAAACTTTCCATCCAGAAGGTTCAGTGGAATATAAAGGCAAATGTCTTTACAAATTGAAACATTTAATTCCCTGCTATGCATACACACATTAAGTTTTAACATCATAAAGATTACCAGAAAAATCCCTGTACTGTTTCAGCTTGTTCAATTATTGGTCAATTATCCAACCAATAAAAGAGCTCTAAAAATCAATCATTTAAGATATGATTTTGTGATGCTGTGTATGCAAGACACTCCCAAGGCAAAATCAAATCTCCTTAATATACTCTTAACATAAAACACACATCAAAATAAGAATCTGACTGAACTATCAAAATCTGACTGAACTATCAAAATCTGACTGAACTATCAAAATCTGACTGAACTATCAAAATCTGCCTGGACTTTCAAAATCTGACTGAGCTATCAAAATCTGACTGAACTATCAAAATCTGACTGAAGTATCAAAATCTGATTGAACTATCAAAATCTGACTGAACTATCAAAATCTGACTAGACTATCAAAATCTGACTGGACTATCAAAATCTGACGGAACTATTAAAATCTGACTGGACTATCAAAATCTGACTGAACTATCAAAATCTGACTGAGCTATCAAAATCTGACTGGACTATCAAAATCTGACTGAGCTATCAAAATCTGACTGAACTATCAAAATCTGACTGAACTATCAAAATCTGACTGAACTATCAAAATCTGACGGAACTATCAAAATCTGACTGGACTATCAAAATCTGACTGAGCTATCAAAATCTGACTGAACTATCAAAATCTGACTGAAGTATCAAAATCTGATTGAACTATCAAAATCTGACTGAACTATCAAAATCTGACTAGACTATCAAAATCTGACTGGACTATCAAAATCTGACTGGACTATCAAAATCTGACGGAACTATTAAAATCTGACTGAACTATCTGCAGAGAAAATAAGCATTCGGTGGAGAAACCCACATTAAACAAAAGTTCCTTTTGGGGATATAAAACACATGTATTTGTACCTTCTCCTTGCTAAAACTGTGTACACTGCAGACACGCAATCAGCTGGCGCTTGGACCTCCACAAAGTTGTATGGTTCCATTAGACGTGGGGTAGCCTGTAGTGAAAAAGTAAAACGTATATGGAAGCATGATCCCATAATGCCACATTTGCTAAACTCCATGCTTATTAATCCAAGTCAAAATATTACACACAATATGGACTGTGGAAAACTTAATTAGTTAAACATAAGAGAAGATTATGCCACAATATAATGATGAAGAGTAGAGAGTAAATGTGGTTATTACCCTTTATTATCACCTACGTTTGTGACCATTACATGTGAGCTGTTATGGTAATGTATAAGTTATTGTCAATCAAATATATTTTTTATTTTATTGTGGATAAATCAAACATGATCACTTGTACCTGACACAATCTCATTCATATACATCCTGTGATAGTGATGGATACATGCAAAACAAAGCACTCAGTTTGTGCAGTCTATGACCTGATGAAAACCTACCATAAGGAATGCTGAATATGCAACACGCCTGGCTGTTGGAATGACCTGACCTCCTCCCCTGTGAATGGGTTCATTGTTGATTACAGCATCTAAGATCTTGAATTTCACATTACGAATAGCTGCAAAAAACAAGAAAGAATCAAATCAAAACGTTTGTTTCCTGACTATTCTGATGTCAACATAATTTTAATACTTATTTTACAAACAATGTGACATTCAATCCAATTTGTTGGCAAGTTCAGCTTTCTTCTGAAGTTCAAGGTCTCAAAAAACTTGTGATACAATCTCACATTTCCCTTTAGGACATCCCATCCTGATCAAACCAAAATATGTCCTTACCTTGATAAGAATACTATGCCTTGATTTATCGTTGCTGTCAATAGCTTTCAGTTCAAGATGCTCAATGCTTTAAAACTACTAAGGTAAAAAAAACCTACTTAAGCAAAACAACTTCTGCTTTGCGCTAGAATATTGCAAATATTGAAATATTACTCACGTTCATCACACAAAGGTCCTTCCCTTGTGCCCCACTGGAACCCTTGTACAATGCTGTCTTTCACAGAATTCAGTAACCCCTTGTCGACCTGTTCAAAATATTAAAAAAATATAATAAATATTTCAATAAATAATGTAATGTTTACCACCGTTTACTTGGTATATGATAAACAAACATTTGATGTTTGAATTTCATGAAATAAGCTTTTCCAGAAAACGGGTGAACAAAAAAAATAGGAAAATAGGACTTCTTCTTCATCCATTTAGTTTCACTTACAAAAAACAAAAGAATTGATAAACACATATGTACCTTTAAGGATGTCATTATTGAAACAACTTTTAATTATTTGTTCATACAGTTTCACCTTAGATTAAAGTCAGCCAAATGGTAGTTAGGGAAGAAAAGTGAGTCTTCATAATTCTGGTATAACATCAACAATTTTTACACATTAAACTGCTGTTACCATGGCAACTTTACAGTTAAGATCAGTGTTGTTCATTTGCTTACCTCAGATGGCAGGGTATCATCTACCAGGATGTTGGGTCCTGTGGCATCAGGTCCGAAGGCCCAAATGGATCTAGCAGCAAGTAAATCCCAGTCGTACTTTGCCTGGAAAAATTCACCCAGCCTCTTCCTACAAGAATGAACATGAATGACATGATCATTAAGAAGAGTTGCGCTAACGCACACACATTTCTGGTATGGAATTAAACTAACACGTAATAACCCATCAAACCAAACGTGCTTTGATGTATTAGCATATTCTCTTCCTCTGAGCAACAACACCTCTTTCCTGGAGTTATATTGACTTTGACCGCGTGATCACAAACCTTTATGGTGTATTTTAATGTTCTGCATTTTCCCCAAGAAGATCTAATTTCATCAAATACAATCACCTTTACACATGTACCCTATGCAATAATTGTAGAAGAACATTTGAATGAGCATCCAATCAATTTTATTTGTATGCAATAATTCTCAAATTTTGAAATGCAGGACGTTGCTTGATGTGCACAGTACATGCTTCAGAATAACTAAACAAGCTATGAGAAATAGGATATGGATAAATTTCAAATTAACTTCATTGAGATGAAAACAAAAACCCAAGGCAATAATAGTTAGCACTTGCTGGTGAATGATGGTAGATGTTACGCAATATGAAGGTCATTCTGTGGCAGTCAAAACTAAAACCCCTCAAACAAACTACTAAGTCCAGAATGTTTAGGAAGATACAGCATAAGATACGAAATAGAATTTGCATGTTAGAAGGCTATCAAGGATGTATGTTTCAGAATATTGTCATAAACAAGAAAGAAAAAAGTAATTTGACGATTGGTTTGCCCTGTTACTTACAGTTCCCTTGATTTTGCCACTGATATTTGTGGCAAGCTTGGGCATGGTAATATCTACAAAGACAAAAATATATAATATATCTAACAAGAAAATAACTTGAATGGTACCTGTTCCAAGATATCTGCACCACTTCATTTTCAATATCCTCTGCAAGACCTCTCTCAAGTGGTTCAGCAATCATGGTCAGTTTATTTCTGATCAAAAAGATAAATGACAAACAATATAATGATCTTGTTATAACTTGTACTTCTACCAATTGTCACCGCAGTTCAAAATCACAACAGCTTCCATCCATCTATAGTACAAAAGGGAATAAATTATGTCTAGAAACAAATATGAAACAAAAAATGCTTGCCTCCTTTCTTTCTCTACATTAAAATAAAATTACAGTAGCCTCAGTAACAATAAAATAACCTCATCAGTGTCACCTAGTTTTGGCATGGACATAGGCAGTTGTTGCCACGTCTCCAGTGCATCCACACTTGAAGACATTTCCAATCAAGTTTTCTTTGGATCTAATGGGAATCTCTTGTATTATTGCCTTAAGAGTAAAATATCTGCTGATCACTTAATGTGCAAGAATTTGATAGGGTTGGTTAATACGCCTGCGTCATACACTATTTGTGGTATTGATAGAGGGTACATCAGATTTAGACTTTCATTTGTCAGATCCTGTTAATCTTTGCATAGTCTTTGTTTGTGCTTGATAGTCTGAGAAAGGAATAATAAATACAATCCTAGAATCTTATCTGTTATTACCTTCATGTTATAGGGACTGGAAGACAGAGGATTAAGAAATCAAAAACTGTGAAGATTACTTTTGACTATCAAAAAAATCTTGAATGGGTGTAAAAATTACAAGTGTTATAAATCAAATATTTATTAAACAATATAAATAACACATTTTTAAAGCAAAACTTATCACCCATTTTGTATTGTTAGCAATTGTTTTCCTCAAAACATATGAAAGGTAAAAAACGGAATGCTAAATTTGATGAGGGGCTTGCAATAATAAACTTACTTTTTATTTGGAGTTTCTGCAAAGCACTTGAGAGAAGAAGTCTCTACAACTGTTTCACAGAATGACACCACAGGATCCGCAACCTTGATGTCTAAAAATGAACAATTATTTAGATTAATCACTTGCATTTCTACAGAGCTAAAAACACATTCATTAAATTCATTTTTTAATAAGCACTAATAATAATAATAAACATATGCCTGCTGAAATAAGCATCTCTTATATTCTTCAGTTTCAAATGTCATTTACTTTCAATCTTATAGAATAAATGGTTCTGAGTCTGTTGCATGGGAAATGTCTACAAGCAACTTGAAGATGTGAAGACAATCTTTGTGTTAATACTGAAAATGTAAGATGGATATTTTTCATAACTCTTGCACACCACAGTAAAGTTGAAGCCAGTGCAAACAGAGTTATATGGGACAAATGACAATATAATAATTCATCAAAAGTGATCACTGATACATTCTCCTGATAACACAAGTTGAGCAAAATAAACCACACAGGTTATATCTGTTCTTTGCTCAAATTTTCACATATATAATGTTGAGTGATTAAATTGTTCATGAACTTGGTTCCATTTAACAATCATAAGAACTTGAAGGCACTACCATTGAGAAGAATTGACAAATCTAGATGAGAGCCAAAGTAACTGACCTATTTCAGAATACATCTTCCTGAGGTCGTGCATGATGCAGTCTAGGTACAGTTCTCCTGTGCCAAGAATAATGTGTTCACCAGACTCCTCCACCTGTAAAAGACATGAGAGGATACCTAATGTTAGGAAAAAGAATATTTATCATGTGAAAACTGCAAAGTGTGAAAGGCACCATGACAGTCAGAGCCAAATGTGCCAAGAGGGTGTTAAAAACTAAGATTCTTGAGTTAGGACAGCGAGGAAAGAGAGGAGGGATAGAGGGAAGGGAGGAGAGAAGGTGAATAAGGGAAAGAAGTTAAGGTAATAAAAGGAAGATTAGAAAGGTAAGGCAGTGAAGGAAAGGAAGGTTTAGATCAGGTAGAATAGATTGCTGTTGTGGAGAAAGGTGATGAAGTTGGAGGTAGGATTGTTTTTGAAAAAATTGGGAATGGAGATGGGGGGGAGAGGTGTGATCTGGCGTTCAGGTATGTGGGACAGGTTAAGAGGATATGCTTGATTGAAAGATCGGTGTTGCATGTAGGGCAGCGAGGAGCAAGGGAGCTGGAAAGTAGGTGGAAGTGGGTGAGAGAGGTGTGGCAGAGGCGGATGCGGGCGATAACAACGTCCTTCCTGCAGTTGCGACTGTGCAGTGGGACATTGGTCCCGACTTTCATGGTGTGAAGTTTGCTTACTGATCTCGAGATTCCAGGAGTCTTGCCAGGTCTTACTGGGGTAGCTGGAAGTGGAGAAATCAAGGTCTGAGTGTGGGATAGAAGAAGGAGAGATGTGATTCGACAGAACGTTGTTGGCGGCTCTGTCAGCTCTCTCGTTGCCGGGAATGCTGACATGGCTGGGGATCCAGAAACATCATTTTTGCTCCCTTAGGAGGAAAGAGCGTGAAGTTTATTGAGGATGTGTAGGATGAATGGATTGGACCAGAGCATGTTGAGGATGCCAGTGATTATGGATTTAGATTAAAAAAAGATGACAAAGTGGGAGCAGAGAGTTCAACAAATTTAAGGCCAGGAGGATGGCCTTAGCTTCAGCAGAGTAGATTGAGGCTCCATTGGGCAACCTTGAGGAGAGGGTTAGGCCAGGACAGGCGGCAGTGGCTGCAGAGGAGCCTTCCTGTGTGGAGCCAATAATAAAGAGGAAAGAGAAGTCGTGGAAATATCTACTGAGTTGGCAGTATTTGGAGCGAAAGAAGCCAGGGTTGTGGAGAGCTTTCATGTAGGAGAAAAGGCCAAGGAAAACCTTGAGGGATTGATAAACCAGGTGGGCATGGGAGGGATAGCATGCCTGGCAATCGAGAAAATGTTCGTGTTGGCTTTGGTGAAGTAAAAGTGCATCCGGATCCCGAAAGGTGGGGGGATGCGTTTGTTAAGGTTGAAGAGGTTGGTGAAGGAGGGAGAGCAAATGCAATGGAAGGAGAGGATGGTCCTAGTGCACCTGAGGTCAGAGAGGAGTTCATTAGCCTCTACGTGGAGACTGGTGATGGGGGTGGTATGGGTGGCGCCAAGGCAGAGCCTTAGGGCAGTGTTTTCAGTAACCTCGAGGTGCCTCAAGTAAAGTTTGCAGATGGAAGCATAGATGAAGCTGCCATAGTCCAGCTTGAACCCGAGTAGGGAGCAGTATAAGGTGAGCAGGGTGAGACGATTGGCTCCCCAGTCGGTGCTGGAGAGGACCATGAGGAGATTGAGGATTTTGTGACAGTTGGTTTTAAGGGTGTTGATGTGGGGGGGATAGGAGAATTTAGAATCGAGCGTGATTTCGAGAAAGCGTGAACTGTCTTTGCTGGGGATAATGGAATATTTGAGACAGGAGGTTGGGGTAAAGAAAGAAAGAGTTGCCGTTGTTGTAGTGGATAAGAACAGTTTTGTCTTTTGAGAAGATGAAGCCATTGAAGTCGCTCCAGTGAGCTTAGTTGTCCAGGCAGTGTTGGGGTTATTTTGGAGAGTTTGGAAGCATGGAGAGGACAAGAAGATAGCAAAATTGTCAACCTAGAGAGAGCAATTGGTGTTGGGGGTGGGGGGGACCTTGGTGATGCTGTTGATTTTGAGAATGAAGAAAGTGGGGCAGAGGATACTGCCTTGGGGACACCTAGGTGTTGGGTGTACCTTTGGGAGTAGGTGTTACCAATGTGTACCCTGAAATGGTGGGTATGGAGAAAGTTCTGGATGAAGGTGGGGAGGAGGCCTCTGAGACTGAAGGAGTGGAGGTCCTTGAGGATACTTTACCACCAGTGGTGTCGAAGGCCTTTTCGAAGTTGAAGAAAATGGAGATAGCGTAGTGATTTCTGATGAAGGCTTCAGTACATAGGTGTCAAGTTTGAAGACATGGTCCAGGCAGTTCTGGTTTCTCCTGAAACCATTTTGAGAGGGGGATAGGATTGAGTTCTTCTCAAGGTACCAGCAGAGCCTGTAGTTGACCATACATTCCATAATCTTGCAGAGGCAGGAAGTGAGAGCGATGGGCTGGTAGATGGTGGGAATGGACCTGTCTTTGTTAAACTTAGGGATGTGAGTGATGATGGCCTCTCTCCAAGTAATGGGGAAAGATTTGGAGGACCATAGGTGATTTTAAATTTTTGAAGAGGATGTCAAAGAAAGTCTTGGGGAGGTTTTTGAGGTTAGGAGGTTATAGTGGATGCCATCCGGGCCTTGGGAATAGGACCTGGATTTTTGAGAAGTTGAGAAGGTTCTTCTCAGCCTCGATTTTCCTGTTATGGAAGGAGTGGAAAGACTCTCATTTGAGGAGGTTTTGGCAAAAGTGGATGCTAGGCAGTTTGAGATGTCTTTGAGGTCAGTGATTTCCATGTTGTTATGTTTGAGATGAGGGATATTGTTGGAGGAGCTTTTCCCTTTGAAGTTACAGATCATGTTCCAGACCTTCGAGGGGGTGGTCTGGAGATCCAAGGATGAAACATAGGGTTTCCCAGGAGATCGTTTTGCTGAGTTTGATGGTTTTCCTGGCCTTGGCTCTGAGATATGAAAGTCATCCAGGTTTTGGGGAGAAGGGTGGGTTTTGAAGAGATGGAGGGCTTTGTTCTTGAGCAAGATTGCTTTTTTGCAGTGAGTGGTGAACCAGGGCTTGAAGTTCTGTGGGGTAAAGGTAGAAGTGGCGATAGAGAAGCTGGCAACTTCCAGGATCTTGGAAGTGAAGAGAGAGAGAGAGAGATGGAATTGTTGGAGAGAGGGATGTCATTGGTGATGGAGAATTACAAAGAGTTAATTAGAGACCCCAATCTGCATGCTGAAATCTCCAGTTTCTAGGGAAAGAGTGTGTTGAGGGGGAAAGGGTGGAGGTGAGGATGGGAAAATGAGCAAAGGGCAAACTCTCCAGTCCAAGAAATCGACTAAGAGGGAGGAGTCACAGATGCAGAGGTTGAGGCTGGTAAAAGTGCCAGTACCTGGGAGTAGATAGGTGGAGGAGCCATTGTTAAGGAGGCAGAGGTTGTGGTGAATCAGGAGGTTTTTGATGTGTTTTCCTCTGGTAGTCGAGGAAGAGGAGCCCCATAGGGGGTTATGAGCATTGAAGTCCCCTGATAGGATGAAGGATTTAGGGAGTTAGGAGATGAGGTCAGAGTGGGGAGTTTGGCGGGGATGTAAAGGTTAAAGAAAGTGATGGTTTTGTGTAAGGTCACGAGACGGCATGGGGCTTGAAGGGACATCATTTCTGACATAAATGGAAGAGCCGCCAGAGGCTCTTCTGACATTCTGGGAGATGAAATGGGATCCCGTGTACCCTAGAATGGGGGCAAAGGCGGGAGAGAATAGAAAGGTTTCTTGAAGGCAGATAATGCTGGGTTGAATGTGGAGATTAGGAGTTCAAGTTCTTCAAAGTTGGCGGAGAGACTGCGACAATTGCATTGTATGATGTCTGCCATTTAAGATTAGTTTGGAGAGAGAAGCCCCTGAGGGGGGCTCAGTCCAGTGGGGACTGTCCGACCTCCATGTCTTAGAAAGGGTTGTGATCTATGAAAGGGAGGTTATAGAGGAAGAAAGTTTGATTGGGGGGTCCCCCTCGTCGTTGTGAGACAACTTGGGAGGATATATATTTTTTTTTTTTTGGTAGTGGGGGTTCTGTTAGTATTGGGCTGGGTTTTTTGGCTTGAATGGTGAGGGGTAGAAGGCAAGATTGAGGAGGGTTGAGGTGGTTGGTGGTGGGTGACAGGGGGTCTGTGGGTTTTCTGGGGTTGTCTTTTGACATTTGTTGACTTGAGGTAAATTGATGGGGGGTGAGATCCTTAAGGGGATGCTCTTGGCGGTGTGGTTTTCCCCAGGGTGAGAGAGGGAAGCAGCATGTTGGTGTGAGAGGCCTAAGGTGTTGATGGATGTGGGAGTGGTAGAGGGGTGGAGGGGGAGGTTGTGTGAGAAAGTGTGAAGGGGGACATAAACCATGAATAGATCATTCGAAGAATCATGACACCTTGGGGCAACATTAGCTGAATTAGTTTGTAAATCATGAAAAGAGTGAAAATCAATCTACTTAAAATTGTGTTAACTTTTGACACAGATAGTACCTTATCATTGTCTAGCTTGTAACCAAGAAACCTCTCATTTAAAGGATCTTTAAATATACAGATTTGGTCAAATTCTACTTAAAAACTGTTGGTAACTGCTTAGGTGTGAGTAGGAATCATATGCATTCAAATGATGTTATTTCAGAGTATTAGGAAATGGTGAACATCTCAAAACCTTCTTCAAAAAGCTTCCACAACAATGAACATACAATAACTTGATCAGGATTTGTTTAGTCTTTGGGTCTTACTTATCCATCAGGTAAATACATTATGTAGTCTTTGGGTTATACTTATCCATCAGGTAAATAAATTATTTAGTCTTTGGGTCTTACTTATCCATCAGGTAAATAAATTATTTAGTCTTTGGGTCTTACTTATCCATCAGTTAAATAAATTATTTAGTCTTTGGGTTATACTTATCCATCAGGTAAATAAATTGTTTAGTCTTTGGGTCTTACTTATCCATCAGGTAAATAAATTATTTAGTCTTTAGGTCTTACTTATCCATCAGGTAAATAAATTATTTAGTCTTTGGGTCTTACTTACCCATCAGTTAAATAAATTATTTAGTCTTTGGGTTATACTTATCCATCAGGTAAATAAATTATTTAGTCTTTGGGTCTTACTTATCCATCAGGTAAATAAATCATTTAGTCTTTAGGTCTTACTTATCCATCAGGTAAATAAATCATTTAGTCTTTGGGTCTTACTTATCCATCAGGTAAATAAATTATTTAGTCTTTGGGTCTTACTTATCCATCAGGTAAATAAATTATTTAGTCTTTGGGTCTTACTTATCCATCAGGTAAATAAATTATTTAGTCTTTGGGTCTTTCTTATCCATCAGGTAAATAAATTATTTAGTCTTTTCTTACTTATCCATCAGGTCTTACTTATCCATCAGGTAAATAAATTATTTAGTCTTTGGGTCTTACTTATCCATCAGGTAAATAAATTATTTAGTCTTTGGGTCTTACTTATCCATCAGGTAAATAAATTATTTAGTCTTTGGGTCTTACTTATCCATCAGGTAAATAAATTATTTAGTCTTTGGGTCTTACTATCCATCAGGTAAATAAATTATTTAGTCTTTGGGTCTTACTTATCCATCAGGTAAATAAATTATTTAGTCTTTGGTCTTACTTATCCATCAGTCTACTTATCCAACAGGTAAAAAAATTATTTAGTCTTTGGGTTTTACTTATCCATCAGGTAAATAAATTATTTAGTTTTTGGGTCTTACTTATCCATCAGGTAAATAAACTATTTGCTTTGCAAAGTGAAAATGATTCAACATTATATTTTGAGCAATTCTTAATTTAAGGGTGCACAATACACGGTATGTCATTACCAATTGAATACAAACCACTATCACAAGTATTGCAAATCTTATTGTGAGAAAAGAAACAAAAAAGATACCAGGCACCAATAACACTGGTGATGATTGTTTGTGGTCCATGATCTGTGCATCAATAAATATGGGGCAATGTTTGTTTACGATAAATGATAACAAAACTGATATTTTGCCATCAAAGAGCTATTCATGTAGTTATAATTGCAAAAGAATTCATTTACATCTAATCAATACTAACTGATCATCTAACCTTTGTGGTAACCAATGGATAACTTTTATTGATCTTCCTCAAGCCGTCCAACATTTTAGGAAGTTCTGACGGATTGACGGGTTCCACTGCGATCTTTACAACAGAGGCTGTGCTGAACTTCAATGGTCTGAAAATGTACACCTGTTTCAAAAGATAGTAAGCAGATACCGTGGTCAAACCTAACTAAAAGATACCATGGTCCAACCAAATATGCCATATAAACCATCAAGGATTAGCTACACATTTGTACACCAGATTGAAATGAATTAATGTCTGCTCTTACCAATACCACACTATGCGCTAAACAGCTCAGGTCACCAGTATGGAACTTAAACATCTAAATAATTATAAGAGTACTAAACACTAACATTATAAACTTTAAAGGAGACATCAAGTCTAGCTTTTCTTCATTTAATATGATAGAAATAATAATTATAAGTCATCTCAAGAAATTTCATTCTACAAACAATTTAGAATATATTTTCTAATTTATTACAACATAAATTATGTCAATATAAACTTACATGTGAGCAGCCATTTACTCATAAGCCCTCTTAAATTGATGGCATACACCCAGTACAGATTATAATATGTATTTCTTTATATTTTAATTCAAATTTTCTAACTTCTAAGATATCATTTTTCTTTTGCAGTTTATTTCCTACAAATTTGTATTTGTGTGTGATATTAATGATTCAAGATATTAATGATTCAAGATATTAATGATTCATGATATTAATGATTCAAGATATTAATGATTCAAAATATGAATGATTTAAGATATAAATGATGCAAGATATGATTCAAGTAAGAATGATTCAAGATGAATGATTCAAGATATTAATGATTCAAGATATTAATAATTCAAGATATGAATGATTCAAAATAATAATGATTCAAGATATGAATGATTCAAGACATGAATGATTTAAGATATGAATGATTCAAGATATAAATGATTTAATATATGAATGATTCAAGATATAAATGATTCAAGATATGAATGATTCAAGATATGAATGATTCAAGATATGAATAAATTAACATATGAATGATTTAACATATGAATGATTCAAGATATGAATGATTCAAGATATGAATGAATTAACATATGAATGATTCAACATATGAATGATTCAAGATATTAATTATTCAACATATGAATGATTCAAGATATGAATGATTCAAGCATCCATGTTACAACTCCAAACTTGGATAACTTGCAAATAGGATAAGATTTCATGAAGGAGTTTTGGGTATTTGGCTTATGTTTTAATTCTTTATCATATATCAAGCTAGAATAGTGTATGTCTCTCCTTTAACCTACTGTGCCTGTGTTCAAGAATACTATCCTTTGGTAAATGGTTCAAAGTCAATTACATGACAAATAGGTTTGGACGTTATTTACTTGAGGAGATATTCCTTCATATAAAATTTTAAAAAAGACAAATAAATCTCAAAATACACCAAAATCTAATCTCTAGGCTTTCCCAAGTTTTAGTGCCTCACACCTTTCCCAAGTTTTAGTGCCTAACACCTTATCTGGAATTTAATTTACTGAGAGATGCTGACCTCATCCAAGCCTCTGCTCTCCGTTATTGTTGCTGTCTTCACTATTGGTTCATCCACCCCTTCAATCAATACCCAGTTACCGGCCGGAACACGGTTTACTTCCACCTTGTACCTGTAACAAATGATAAATAAGCTTCTTCATAGCTTGCACTTATTTTGTTATAATAACGACGGAACTTCTTTTTTTTCAATTTCTGAACAGTGAGAAAATATAGGTTCAGTTTTTTTTTTGTTTTTTTTTCCAGTTAAAATAAAACAAGGCAGATTAAAAAGACTTATACTTAAATGTATATGTTTTTGAGATAATTAAATAGTCTATGCACAGCACTCAATCTTCCAATGTCATATGGCACTCTTAGTTGAAGCTATTTCTTCAAATCTGATCACTTCTCAGCTTACATAACAGGCAACCCTTGTTTTATTTTAAAACTTATGCATAAAATTTGTTTCTTCTTTCCCATCTGCATTACATAATTTTGGTCACTTCAGGCAGACCAAAGTGAGTTGCCATGATAACTTACCATTCCAGATATGCATCCATTATATCAGCAATTTCTATAAGGATCAAACAAAAAGCATGTTTCTTATCAGAAAGAGATAAGAATAAGATGAAACGGGTTTACAAACCTGGCCTCTGATATCCACAGCCGCCCCACATACGTGATCCTGGAGTCCTCCTCATCCTCCATGGAGTAATTTTCACCTAACACTCTGACCTCCTGATTTGCATGGACTGTTCCACTCATGACCCGGCCAAATGCATGAAAGTTCACCCCGTCCTCCGTGCTGTACATCTTTGTGGTGTGAAGCATTAGTGGCCCCTAATGAAAAGAAATTTGCAAAACCTTACAATAGTTAGCAAAATCCAAGCTTCATGAGGTTTTACAATCTTCAGTGTAGAAGTGTAGTTTTGAAAATTTTATAATCTGGGATGAAATTGTTTGTGATCAGAATATGAAAGGATATCTTAAAGATTAGCACATTCTGTTGTTGTTAACAGTGGAAAACTGATTGCACTGATCAAAAGGGAAGTATCAATCAAATGGAATCAACATTCTGTGTAATTTCCCACCATTTTCTCAAAGATTACAAAGTCAAACAACATCTCTGCTTTTTACTTGACCAAGCCTCTACAGCCTTGATTCATCCAAGCCTTTACAGGCTTGATTCCATCCAAGCCTCTACAGGATTGATTCAAGCCTCTATAGGCTTGATTCATCCAAGCCTCTACAGGATTGATTTAAGCCTCTATAGGCTTGATTCATCCAAGCCTTTACAGGCTTGATTTCAACCAAGCCTTTACAGGCTTGATTCATCCAAGCCTCTACAGCCTTGATTCCTCCAAGCATCTACAAGTTTGATTCAAGCCTCTATAGGCTTGATTCATCCAAGCCTCTACAGGCTGATTTCAACCAAGCTTCTACAGGCTTGATTCCAACCAAGCCTCGACAGGCTTCACTCAAGCCTCTACAGGCTTGATTCATCCAAGCCTCCACAGGCTTGATTCATTCAAGCCTCTACAAGCTTGAAAACTCCAAGCTTCTATGGGCTTCATTCAAGCCTGTACAGGCTTCATTCAAGCCTCTATAGGCTTCATTCAAGCCTCTACAGGCTTCATTCAAGCCTCTACAGACTTCATTCAATCCTTTAGAGGCTTGAATCATTCAAGCCTCTACAGGCTTGATTCATTCAAGCCTCTACAAGCTTGATCAATCCAAACAACAATGCTTACATCTGGGTCACACTCCTCCATAGCGTCACCAAGATCCGATTCTATTGGGCCGGTGTAGATGTGCTCAATTTTTTTTCGTGCACTTGCAAGGGGTGATGGGATATGTTTAACACACATATCCACAAAACCTATGATAAACAGAAAAGATAATGATTAGCATTATAAAGCAGTCATCAAACATCAGAAAGCATGAAATTTCAGAAAGCTGTGAAATAGTCAGTTGCAATTGTGTTCTCTGGCTCAAAAAATGGCCCCATATTTCAATCAAGCAACTTATCAAATATTTTTCACATAATAATGACATTCTCTGTATTAAATGTTACTAAAACTTGTTCATTCTGACCAATCATTTATTTTATTGATTAATTTAATGATTTATTTATCACTCCACGAAATAACATACAATTTCAACATAAATGGATAACTTGCAACAGTAATACTTGAAGAAGATGAAATATATTTATATATATATATATAAATACATATACATATATATACATACTTATACACATATACATAAATAAACACATATGTACATATAAGCATAATTACATAATCAGTATAAATGGAATGAATGGTGAACTAGGGAAGTGTTAAACTTTGCTAGCCAGTTCACCATCAAAGAAAAAAAGAAGAAAAAAAATACAGCATAAGGCAATAAGCAGTATCTACCCACAGACCCTCCTTTCCTAGCGACCCACCATTCCCATCCAACACACCTTGCACTATCTACCTGACCCCACTCTCACCCATCCCTCAACCTTCCCACCCATGCCGTTATCTGCCCAATCATACAATTGTACAAGAAAAAAACAGTACAAAAGTGGAAGGAAAAACAATATACACAAATGAGAATGGAAGAGAATCAATCAGTAATCAATCAGTTGTAAAAGGCCAATAGATGATTCTTGAGCTTGTACTTAAAGGTATTTAGGGATTTTGATGCTTTTAAATCATTACTGAGGGAATTCCAAAAGGTCATGTCAGCACTACGGACTTGAGAATGAGCTGTACTATTAGGAGCAAAGATGATTACTTGTTAAGGACAGAAAAAAGTTCTCCATACACTGCAAACAGAAACATAACAGAACCTTCACATTTTAGTCATGAGCTTATTACCAGAGAAAATCCAGACAGGACTATATCAGATTTGAAAATAATATGATTCACAATAAATCAATGAATAAACCATTGCTGAATAAAATCACATAATTATGGTTGCAACACCTTAGAAAGATGAAGCTGAATGACAATAGCGCTTGTTTCCTTGCTTCATAGACAATAACTGCACTCGCAAATTTTGGAAACCTTATGTAACAAAGTGGTTAGGACTTCCCCTTTTAGTCATGTCCTTTTCACTTTTTAGCTTTGCTACCCCCAATATTTGGTAACACTGCCCTCAAATTTATTGAGGCTGTGCCCAATTATTTGTTTTACTGTCTTTGTTTGTTTACAAGGCTGCCCTCATTTTGAGTGAGCCTGCCCTTAAGTTTTGTGGTTAAAGGTATTTAAATGATGTTTGTTTGTTTGATGAGGGCTTAACGGCACCACGACAGCGAGGATCAAATTGTGCCTGAGAGGTTAGATCATTCCAGAGGTAGAAAAAAAAAAATAGGAGGAGTACGAGAGACGTACAGGGGCTAAGAGCCATGATCGAAAAAGGAAAAGCAGAGGTGTAATAAAAAGGAGTAAATGTAGGCAGAGGGGGTGGGAGAGGAGGACTAAATATTGTTTAGAGGGAGGAATGATGAAGGAAGGAGATCATTTTATCTAAGGTTTTTTTCTGAAAGAGTTCAGCGATGGAGTTGTGGGGGGTGAGGAAAGGTCTGGGGAGGTTGAACTGAGGGCAGACAAGGATGACGTGGGTGGACTGTGAGGGGGCAATGGCAATTGTTGCAAAGGGGTGGGAGAGACAGTAAGGAGCTGGGAGTGAGTGTAGAGGGTGTGCAAAGCGTAATCCATCAATCATTCTCTTCGTTCATCATCATAACTGACTGACTGGACTCATTGCGTGATTGTTACCCTTCAACTGTGCATCCACATTATGGAGTGTCTTTCTTCATTTCTCCTGAGATGTCCCAAGTATTACAGATGCAAAGCTACCGCAATTAATGATCTCTGCTGATGGTATTTTTAGTCACTTGTTATTGACACTTTTAACGTGAGATAATTTAACGTTAAGCCATCAGGTTTAGCATTTTGTGTATTTCGGTCCACATGTATGTATGATTTTTGATATTGATTAATGAAAACTTGTTTTGGTTATGTTTGTAAATGTAGCTGTCCGTATGTTTATCTATTCTGTTATTAACATCGCGTTCACCTAAAATTGAGTAGTTTTGCTATTAAAGCAATATTGCTATCCTGGGGTACCCGAACAAAAATTATTCAAATTGTCAGCTTGTGTTGAACAGGACCTGGAATTCTACACCCCCTCCTACCCATTACACTTATAAAAACTACCAATCCCTAAACCAACTGATACAGTGATGATTAATGATGCATGCAAGTAAAGACATATTTATTTACCAGTAAATTCTCCAAAAAATTTGTTGCAAACCAATCGCAGGAGTGGTCTGATATTCAGTTTGAGTTCATCTTTGGTAAGGTAAATTCCCAGTTCATCTAAGACCCCCGGCAGAGTAGAGTCCACATCACCGACAACCTGGAAGAAAATAACTTTGCTATGAGGTCTGGATTGCTGGTTTATGCAGAAAGAAATATTCCCATCAATTTAATTTATGTGCTGGAGGACTGTTAAAGCAAGATATTGGTGTAAACACCTTATTCTGATTTGGAGTTATTTCATTTTAAAAAGGGCATGACACCAAATAATACAAATTTGAGTTTATAACAGTTTTGCTTAGTTCATTAATATCAAAAACAGAATATCCCATTAAAAATCTAGAAAAGAAACCATTTGCATGAAACAAATCAAGTATCGACGCTCCCGACAATGCAAGAATTAAAAATGCTAAGTGAACCCGAAAGTTGTACGACATCACTCCCAGAACGATCTCAGCAGCAAACACACAAATACAGTGGTTATTCCACAAGTAAAATTTCTTCTTTGCTTCCAATTCCTCTATTTCAGAAGACATTGATCTTGATGTATCAGGTCCTTCTGACATAAATTAATGTTCTAATATAGATGTCAATGTTTGCAATAATTATAAGTGGAGTCAAAACTGAAAGCCCGTTAAAATTCATGACTTAAAATAGCATTAGATGTCGTATTAGAATTTACTGTTAGGCTGCTGCCGAGCAGGGAAAATTTGGAATATAATTTAGTTTCAACCTCTGATTTCTGTTGTAAGAACTTATACATAATTAATTCATTGACAATGATGTACATACAATAGATGATATTATCGTGTGAAATATCAAATTAAGAAAAATATTCAATGCTGTCATGTTCAACTTCAAAAACCTAAAAGTTTCAGTGTTAGGTCTAACGTTAGACACAAGTTTTGCAACACTTAGGCCTAGGCTACATCATTAAGGCATTTCTAAAAGCAATGATAAATCTTCATGAAACTTGGAAGACTTATTTTAATACATATTTAAGAAAATAATAACAGCTTGGTAAGACATGTATTGTTGAAAAATCGTTCTACTTCTAGTGTGAATACGTTAAATTTCAAGAAACACACACGATAACACTATATTGTTTGTGTGATGTGAAAGTGTCGTAAGAAATTTTGTTCTGGGAGTGATGTCATCACAAGTTCACAATTTTTATGAGCAAGAACATGAGCTGATGAGAGCAATGTTATATTTGGTTTTTTCTACAATTTTGATATTAAAACCAACACAAATTTGGGAATAAATCTCTATCAAATTGTCCAAATAATTCAAATGAGAGTAAAATGAAAACCAATATCGTGTTCAAAAGTGACCTTGTAGTACCATCAACACAGATCCAAGACAATTCTTATGTAAATCTATAAGCCACAAAAAATGCTTTTATTCTACTTAAGAGTGTAAGGTTTATGATTCATATGGGCAAAGCATGTTCTTATAACATGCATGCTATACCCCATCTCAACTATTAACATTTTTTTTTTCCTACTTATTTAGAAAAAAATACACAATTTGTTTTCTTGAATTTGCCTTTATGATATCACACTGTACACATTTCAAGACACTCGTGTAATCTTTGAAATGCAACAACTACCTAAACAGAAAAAATTTCAACATGATTTTGACACCAAATTGTTCCTGTAACAGCGCCCTCTATTATATATTTGAATTTTCCCCAACAGTTACTCTTCTACAATTTAAAAAAATATGATTTAAACCATTAAATCATTTAATATCATTATTTAATTATTTTATTAAATCATTTTAATATTATTATTTAATTATTTAATTAACCCTTACTCTACCACACGGCAATATTATTGCCGTTTTGGGTGCCTTATCTTTAGCTCCGCCTCCCGAGCGCATTTTCAAAAAGTGCTGGTAGAGTAAGGGTTAATCAACCCTCAGACCCGCAGTGCTGGTAAAGTAAGGGTTAATAAACCCGCGACAAATGCGCCAACTCAAAAATATATGCAGCATGATCCCGGTGGGCGGCCCAGCGGGTCACTGAAGCGGAATGGGCCCAACTCTGCTGCTTGGAAGACAGAGAGAGGACCCTTCAATGATCAGCAGATTGGCCCTTAATATTATTTTTTCCCATCTTTGGCTTAAATCATTTTCAAAATGCTATCATTTAAAATTTTAATATTATTATTTCATTAAATCATTTTAATATCATTATTAAAATATTTCATTAGATCATTTTCATCATACATATGGCACGCAATGGAAGAAATACTTACATAGAAATCTTATTCCATGAAAGAAATATTGAACACTCATAAACTCTCTACATAGTTAAGAAATAAAAACAAAGAAAGAAAGACCTGCTTCTGAAGGTCATACTTACTTGAGCAAACAATTTGTACATTGGTTCCAGAATGAATTCCACAAAGCTCCTTTGAGAAGTACTTGAGGGTGCCCTCTTAGTGAAACGTCTCCTGTAATAAGAAAGATTTTAATTATGTGATCAACAGCATAAACTACAATGACAGGAAATAATAAGAAAGAAATTTAGTGCTTATCAACAGCAAATTTCAAAATAATCATTCTTTCTTTAGAAATTGGGAATTAACTACTTCTACATTGTTGTAAGAACAAAAAAGAATGCAAGATATATTTTTAGGCACTAAGTGTAGAAAACAGAGCGATTGAATAAATTAATCCTGAACCACTTACAGCTTTACTTTACTTCCATTTTCATATTTTGAAGAAAAACATTTATTTTCCACAAAGGTTTACATTTTTTAAATTCAAATTTGAAATGCATCTTAAAATAACCATGATTTCTTATTGTCACAGTTTGGTTGTTTGCTTGTTGCGATTAAACGGCACTTCTCACAGTAATAAAAAAGAAATCATACTAAATAAAAGCACAAGGTAAATTGAACAAAATTGTAAAATAATAATAATAACATTTATCTATAATGCACCCCTTAAAACTCAATCGTCAGGAGCGCAGAACAAGTAAAACTATTATGTAAATGTAAAAAAATCTGTAAAACATAGAACAAGCAAGGTAAACTACACTAAAAATACAGTGATACTAGAATGGTAAATACCGTCATGTTTCGCATGCCCCTGCAAATTGACACCAATATCATATGACCTGGCCAATTATAAAAATGGCATCCCATGTCCCACAAGGCATCGCATGTCCAACATGGCATCCCATGTCCCACATGTTACCCATGTCCCACATGACATCCCATGTCCCACATGGCATCCCATGTACAACATGGCATCCCATGTCCCACATGACATCCCATGTCCCACATGGCATCCCACCCCATAACATCCCATCCCATCTGTTGTCCCACATGGCATTCCACCATATATCCCACATGGCATTCCACCATATATCCCACATGGCATCCCACCATACAGTATGTCTCACATTAATCCATTCCACCACATCCCTCCCTATGTTCCATGGCATCCACCATATGTCCCACATGACATCCCACCTATGACCACATGGCATCCCATCCCTCCCTGACCCCACATGGCATTTCACCCCTATGTCCCACATGGCATCCCTCCAATCCCACATGGCATCCTCCCCTGAATCCCACATGGCATCCCACCCTGAATCCCACATGTCATCCCTCCCTGGATCCCATCTTGAATATGTATGTCTCCATTAATCCAACCCTCCCTGGTACCCACATGGCATCCCTCCCTGAATACCACATGGCATCCCTCCCTGAATCCCACATGGCATCCCTCCCTGAATCCCACATGGCATTCCTCCCTAAATCCCACATGGCATCCCTCCCTGAATCCCACATGGTATCCCTCCCTAAATCCCACATGGCATCTCTCCCTATGTAAGCAAGTAAAGTGTCTTGCTGAATGACACAATGCAGCACTATCAGTGGAAATCAAACACCTTAAAACTTGTTTGGCAGACATTCTTAAATCAATAAAAAGATACACCACACTTCAATCCCTAAGACCTCTATTGCATTGTAATTCAGGTATGATAAAGAGCTTATTTACGTTTTGGAACTGAAAGTACATGTCACCCCAAAGTCTCTTGGCAAACTGTGCCGAATCAAAGCCACCAAACGTCTCACTGTAGATGTTGGCAAAGGACTCCAGGGTGAAACAGATGCCATACTGAGCACTGGCAAAGCACACATTACCAAGAAGGGGCTCACCACCAGAGGGTTGGATTCGTCTGAAAATGTGCTGAAAATCACAAAATACATTAATGCACAATTGCTTTCATTTCCTCAAAAAAATGATGTAACACTTTGAATTGAGTAGGTTCATCTCAGATATATTTGCAGGCAGAATTATACCTTGCACACAACAATTCAAAGCAACATTAAGTGGTTTTTTTTAATATACTGATACAATCTTATCCAGGGATGTAGCTAGCAGGAAATAAGTACTGGACAATTTTTGGCCGGGGGTGCAAGAGCTCACTTAAGGACCCTGTTGGGGTGCAGAGGTAACACTCTGTTGGAGGTGGGGAGGGGGAGGAGGGGTCTGGGGCCAGAGGGGTATATGACAATTTGACCCATTAGAAAGTTTTAATTTGCATGGAAAGGTACAGAAATTAACAGAAGATTCATTCTAAAATGCAAAACAACATTAAAAACTTTTTTTTTTTTTACAATTTCTCTACATTTTATATGCCGGATGCTAGACCCAATTCCTAGGCCCACTACCGATGACGGATGCATTTTCATGTGCTGGACAGCAGCGTCAGGCGTAGCTACATGTGTGCTCATATTTAGTCAAGATCATGTTCTTGACAATTTTACAACAACCTCTTTGGTGAGGTAGTGGAGGTGGAAAAGACAAGATGGGATAAGCTAAGACAGAGCAGTAAAGCTGGGTCTGATTCTCCTTCTCTTCAATTGAGGGCAAATTGCTGGGAAAAAATGATACCTGAGAGAGAGCATAGCATCAAAATATCCTAACATGTTGTGACTTCTATGTGTGCCTATTCATGCAGTGAATATCTCTCATTGGGATTAGCTGGTTATCAAAGTATGTGGAGAGAAGAAAGAATGTGTATACCATGTCAAATCTTCTAGGAGTCTGGGGTTTCGCTGGAGGGTGCGGTTATCAGAAGATTTGTGTTCCAAAATTTGACAAACAGTTATAAAAAAGATATCATTCAATCACATACTTTTCTTTTACAAAAACAGTTTACATCCTTACTTTAAAAGAGAGTTAACTTCTCAACAATATGGCGGAGTTTGTAGTAAGCATCAGATGGAGGGAGCTTCAGCTCAAGAGCTAGCCTGTCAATTTTGTTGATGCAGATCGTGACTGCCAGTCGCTCCTGCACCGCATGCTTCATAAGACGTTCTGTGTTCAGCATGAGGCCCTCAGCAGCATCAATAAAGATGACTGCTCCATCTGAGAGGCGGTAGGCAGCAGTGACTTCATCAGAATAATTAACATGACCTGTAGGGGACCCAGAATTCAGGTTATAACTGGTAAAAGAATTATGAATTAAGTTGTTCATTTACAGCTACTGTTCTACACCACATTTTTGTTAAAACAACAGCAAGTGTGTGGATTGGTGTAAATAGTTTTGGAAAGTCTGGTAACTAAATTTTAGATGTAATTCAAGATATGTGGACAAAGTGATGGAATGGGAATCATGCTGGGAAACTTATTATTAATCATTTCTTTATTTTGGGTTCTGTAACCACTAGTTTTATTTCCATATTGTTCATACATCATTCAAATGTTTTTTTTGGAATCACCCAACTTATATTAAACATTTAAGCAATGACCTGCAAAAAAGGGGCTTCATAACAAAATATTGGTGAGTTGCTGACACAACATCACAAATACCTACATGGAGTACTGGATAGGCAGAATCATTGATGTATAAATGGCTACCCCAGGGAGTACCCCAGGAGTACCTCAGGGAATACCCCCCAGGGAGGTGCAAGTGTGCATATTCCCCATCAAAGGCTGATTTATGTCATGCCAAATATATTCTGTAAAAGATTCTCACCTGGAGAATCCATGATGTTGAGTAAAAAGTGCTTTCCCTTTGTATCTGGCAACACCAAGGTGACTGGTTGAGACTTGAAGCTTACTCCCCTCTGACAGGTAAACAAAATAATTTGCATAAATAAGCTAACTATGTGACATGATGGGTATACAATGTATATATACATCTTCTACAAGTTAAATGATGCACATGGAGTTACTATTATAGCATATAACTATCAATTTACCAGTCTATAAATACATTACATTATTCTGTCAAGACCTTGATTACTACAGTGATATTCATTTAATCCTTAAATCTTCAACCAGTTATCGCACAACCGGTTTAAACATGCACTTTTCAAAAAATTATTTTACTTCCTCAAATAGGCCCACAGCAGTGATCTGGGTATCATTTAAAAGAGCTTGAATAGTTCTTTCAGAAAATGAACCTTTTTCATGGGGGTTATTTTGAGAAAAATTGGGTTGAAATAGAAAAATTGAAAAATGCATAAAATTTAACAAAAAATGTACAACTGTCAAAGACATCTATGCATCCAATTCCAGTCAAATTTTGACTGCCCTATCATCAATATCTTTTTTTGCAAAATTTGTGAATAATAACATTGATTTTTAGCCCTTGTTGAGACCAAAATTTGGGAAACATCAAAGCTTCCAATCGCAATACAACTCACCTCCGTGAAATATACCATAAAAAAGGCTAATTAGCATGCTTTCTACTGAATTCAAAATGAGCAACTACCCCCTCTCTTTTCATGGCAATATTTAAGTATCAAAACAAATCCTCACCCTGGGACATATGCAATGTAGTCTAGGGGTAATGTGTGGGATTACTGTGTGGGTGCCCTGGGTTCGAATACCACACCAGGAGCGCAGCTTTGTTTTTCACGAATAATTACAGCGGTGATTAATATTTTTAATTTTTTTTCTTTATTGTTTTCGTAAGTTTTTCTTGGAGAAAAAATTCTGACTGGTATCATTGGAAAGGAAATAACACAAACAATTTAAATAACTATAAAAAAAATCCTCCATTTTCATTATTCACAAGAAATATTACAAGCACAAAAAATTGAACAATTTTGACCTAACTTTTGCCTAAAATTTGCAAATTTGTGTTGATCTTTTCTTTATTTTGAATTTTTTATTGAAAAGTTTATTGTCTTAGCATTCATATCAACCAAACTTGTAGTAATAGAAAACAAAAGGAAAGTTGTAAAATTTAATTTTGAAAAGAAAATTCCCCAAAATTGCAGTCACGTTTGAACACGCTGGGGATTTAAGGGTTTAGAGAAAGACTGTTCTTATTATAAATATTTATGCAAGTGAATCACTTTATTTTTTTACAGACATTGCATCTTTTTCTTCATTTAATCAAACAAATTAACTTTAATGAAATGTCCAGAATATTAAATGGAACATATTTATGGCAAAATGTCCGTTTAATGAAATGTTCAGAATATTAAAAGAAACATATTTATGGCCAAATCGCTACCTGTCCATATACCTTAATAAAATGTTCACAATATCAAAACAAACATATTTTTGGCAAAATTGCTACCTGTCCATATACTTTTAATGAAATGTTCAGAATAATTAACCTACTCATCATTTCAACCTTCACTCACCCCATTGCACCACAACCCCACCCCCCAACCTTATCTTTAGTCTGACACTCAATAAAAACATGCTCAACTTTTTCCTCTTATAAACCAGATAGGGCTGATCTATCAGAATGAAAGTTCAATAGATATGGACGGACGGACAGATTCATAGAAATAGTTGGAATTTCTTTCCTTGCGCAGAATTTTTTGTTCCCCAGTAGCTGAACAATGCATGAAGTCAGATGGACAATAGAGGTGGACGGACGGATAAACGGTAAAGATGCTACATCCCCTCTTCACCAACTTTGTTGGCGAGGGGATAATAATCAATCCATCCAGGTTCATCTACTCCAAAACTTAATAAAGTATTCTGATAGCTGACAATAAACACTTGCTCCATCCATTCAACCTCTTTCCAATCACCCAAATCACACAGAGTTTCAATCAAAATTCCCTGATATTCAGATCACTATCAGACATCAAACCCATACATGGTGATTAATATGACGGAGAGAATTACCTCTTGCTCAGTGAAAAGGGTATCAGTGTAACGCACCTGTAAGAGAACATAAAGATATGTGAACCAGAGTTACCAACAAATGATATTATTACAACATCCATATAGTTTTCAAATTTGTTTGACAAAGGTGGTTGTAATCACTTAAGACATAATCAACCAGCATCCGTGGTTGTAATCACTTAAGACATAGTCAACCAGCATCCTTGGTTGAAATCACTTAAGACATAATCAACCAGTATCTGTGGTTGAAATCACTTAAGACATAATCAACCAGCATCCGTGCTTGAAATCACTTAAGACATAATCAACCAGCATCTGTGGTTGAAATCACTTAAGACATAATCAACCAGCATCCGTGGTTGAAATCACTTAAGACATAATCAATCAGCATCAGTGGTTGAAATAACATAAGACATAATCAACCAGCATCCGTGCTTGAAATCATAATAATCAACCAGCATCCGAAATCACTTAAGACATAATCAACCAGCATCAGTGGTTGAAATCACTTAAGACATAATCAACCAGAATCCGTGGTTGAAATCACTTAAGACAATCAACCAGCATCCGTGGTTGAAATCACTTAAGACATAATCAACCAGCATCCGTGGTTGAAATCACTTAAGACATAATCAACCAGCATCTGTGGTTGAAATCACTTAAGACATAATCAACCAGCATCAGTGGTTGAAATCACTCAAGACATAATCAACCAGCATCCGTGGTTGAAATCACTTAAAACATAAGCAACAAGTATCCATCAACAGTCTAATTTGTCATGTGCCTCTCGGGAAATTAAATGCATGTTTTAAAGCACAAGAGGTGCTCGGTAATTAAAGGTACGAGCTCTGTATTGTGTGCACTTTGGTCATCTTGCTCCATCTCACCCAGTTGTAAATGAATACCAGCACTGCTGGTAGGTTCAAACTGTAATAGACTGGCATCTTATCCATGGGAATCACATGATCCCCATCCACAAACGCCAAGGAAACCAGGAAAAACACCAGTCGGCCTGATAGGCTTTCGTTGTCTGAGTAAGGATTTAGCTTAAAGCACAAAACTTAGGCAAAGGGAAATTATCATTGTTGAAAAATACAAAAATTATATATTACAAAACAACTTTTCATGTAAACTTTCTGTAAATCATCATATTCACTTGTAAATCACAGGACGGTGCATTGAAAGTGTGTTTGATCTTAATACAAATGGTCAACTTACAGGTAAATCCTCGTTGGTTTGAAACTCTGGATGTGTTTGCTCTATCAAACAATCCACAAAGGAGGTCTGTGGGGAAACAGAAGAATAATAAGTGATCAGAAAACTTTTCACAAGAAGGTTTCCTTTTGAAATCAATTAATACTCTCTTTCACAGAATAATGAAGAAACCTCTTCAATGCTTCTTGAGGATACAAAGCCAAAGTAGTTTTAAAATACAAAAAAAAACATTTCACTTCAGCCAAATAGCATGAACATTGAATACAAAACCATTCCCATAGAAAGGGGTTCAATAAATAACTTTAAATTTGATGATGATAATGCAGGTTTTTGTCAGGTACTTACCTTCCAACAATCATGCTCTGCCCTAACTTCCAATGCCGCAGTACTAAACAGAAAACTACTATCACATACAATTCTGATGTCTTAAACTTGATTCTTTTTACAATCAGATGGCAGTGTTGTTATAAAAATCAACACTTCCACATCTAGATGTTGCTTTGAACTTGTCAACTTCTAACCAGAAAACAAAAATGTTTAGTGGTTCCAAACTTCCGATGTATCCTTTCGTTGTTGGTTGATTTTAAGTTTGATACTAACTGGCATTGCATGTCATGAAATATGCTGAATAACATATAATCATAAGCCATGCCCTTCATGCATATCAATAAAGTGAACTTGACAACATTACAAGTATGATGCAAAGCATGCAAAAGGCTGCACATTTATAACTGTTTAAAGAATTTTACATAAAGCCCCACCTACATGACATCACTACCAACACAATAGGTCACATACTAATATATGGACTATAACTCATCTGTGTACAACATATGATATGTGTGCGATGTGTTTACAAGTTTAAATTTGGAGAATTTTCACATTAAGTTTGTTTGATGAAGGCTTAACGGCACCACGACAGCGAGGGTAAAATTGTGCCTGAGAGGTTAGATCATTCCAGAGGTAGGAAGAAAAGAAAATAGGAGGAGTCTGAGAGAAGTATGGCAAATGTAGGTAGAAGGCGGGAGCGGAGGACTAAATATGGTTGTAGAGGGAGGCACGATAAAGGAAGGAGATAATTTTATCTAGAAGGTTTTTCTGGAAGAGCTTGGCTATAAAGTTGGTGGACTGTGAGGGGCAATGGCAATTGTTGCAGAGGGGTGGGAGAGTTAGTAAGCAGGTGGGAGTGAATGAGGTGGGTGAAACCTATTCTAAGGCGAGATATGCCATGGACAGTGTCAATATGGGAAAGAATGTGGATGGTGGGTTTGGTCGGAATGGCGGGCTGGATGTCATGGAGTTTGTTATCAATTTGGGAATCCATGAGGTTTACCAGCAGTCACGAACAAAGGAAGCGATAAGCAGTTTGATGTCAGAAAGGGTTTTGGGAAAGAGGGTAGGGGGAGGTTGATAGCAAGCTTAGCTGCTGAGCTACGCATCTAAGCTCCTGTACCCCATGAACTGTCCTGCGGTTACTGTATTTACAAGCTCTTTCCAACAAAACCATATTTAGCCCCGCCCACCATATATATTAATGATATTCAACAAGTTTATACAATGGATATGTATACACTAGCTAAAAACATAAATACACAAAGTATGAATTAAAACAGACATGTAGTTGTTAAAATATGAGCATTTGATGAAGATGTTTAGAATAAGCCCCGCCCACTCAATGATATGCATGACATCACCACCAAAACCAAAGGGGCGCATATACGGACCATGTGCTATCTGTGTATCACATATGACATAAATCCAGTTCATCATTCTTTAGATATCATGTTTACAAGCTCTTTTCAGCAAAATCATATTAAGCCCAACCCACTATATATCTTAATGAAATTCAACTTTTTTTTTTATACCAAGAGCATGTACACACCAGCTAACATCATAATCAGACCAAATATGAAAAAAAACCAGACATGTATTTATTAAAATATGAGCATTTGAAGATTTTTACATTAAGCCCCGCCTACTCAATAATATGTGTGACATCATCGACAAAAACAATAGGGCACATCTGCCAACCATGGAATACCTCTGTACCACATATGACATAAAACCAATATGTTGATCAGGAGATTTCGTGGTTATAAGCTCTATTTGGCAAAACCACATTAAGCCCTGCCCACTATGCATATTAATGAGATTCAACGTTTTAATACCATGAGCAGGTGGGCACTAGCTAACAACAGCAATATACCAATATGAAACAAAACGGACAAACGATTGTTGAAATATGAAAGCATTACAAACATTTTACATTAAGCCCTGCCCACTCATTAATATGCATGACATCATCACCAAAAAACAATAGGGCACATCTTTAGACCATGGACTATCTGTCTACCACAAATGACATGAATCCAATGTACCATTCTTGAAATATCGTGTTTACAAGCAAGGCGTAACACACACACATACATACATATGCACGCACATACATACATATATCACCCATACATAAGACACACGCACGACAAGTGGATCGGATAGGTTCCTGATGCTGATCACATCGGAAACAAAAATTGGCCAAAACCTAACAAAATGAAAAGATTTTTGTGATGACAACACTACCAACCTTCCCATGATGTAAGTGCCCTGCAAGGGTGATACATCTGATGAGCTCCGGGTGATCCATCATATCAGCAAGATATCTGACAAAAATAAATAAAACTGAAAAGAGGCTTTTTGGACATGATATCAGTGAAAAATTAAAAATATCATTAATATAAAACATTGTTGATATTTTGATTCATATTATGTCCCCATGTCATTGATGGTTAGGGTTACAACATCAGAAAAATTAACAACCATCATGTTCATTTATAAATAATTGCCAATTTTACAAACAACAAAATAATTTACATGGCCAAGCTAACAACCTTGTGTAACATGATGTGACATGTGTGACATGATGGGTATATTACATACAATTCATCATGTTACAATGTTTCACTAAATCACAGCACAAACCCACCTTTTAAATGTGCTTTAATCTTTAGTCTTTGTTTATGTATTGATTCATTGTGAGCAATTTTAGGTTTTATCAGTAATTTGTACTTTTACTTTAATTTGTTTTTACTACAATTGTTTATATTTCTTATTCAGCTTGTTCAAACAAACAATCCATAATTTAGCCTATCAATTATGTATTGATTAATTACAATTTATAACAAACACCCATTTCAGAGGTTTTTTGCAGGTCATAAATTTCTAGTTTTAACAAACACCCATTTCATATATCTTATCATTTACTATACTTACAAGTTCAAACAAACACCCATAATCCAGAGGTCAAGATTTACATTCAAGGTTCAAACAAACACCCATAATCCAGATGTCAAGCATGTCATTATTATCAAGGCTCAAACAAACACCCACATGCTAGAGGTCAAGGTTTTCATCATACTTACAAGTCAAACAAACACCCACAAACACATTCTATACATACATTACATTCATCTTCAAACAAACACCCAGTAATCCAGAGTAATGTTCAGTGAAGAGCAAGAAACAAACACCCACAATCCAAATAAGTCTCACATACTTACAGCTTGTTTCAAACACCCACAATGAATTATGCATGTATCTTTTTGTGCACAAGGTTCAAACAAACACCCATAATCCAGAGGTCAAGCAGGTCATACATACTTACAAGGTTCAAACAAACACCCATAATCCAGAGGTCAAGCATGTCATACATACTTACAAGGTTCAAACAAACACCCATAATCCAGAGGTCAAGCAGGTCATACATACTTACAAGGTTCAAACAAACACCCATAATCCAGAGGTCAAGCAGGTCATACATACTTACAAGGTTCAAACAAACACCCATAATCCAGAGGTCAAGCATGTCATACATACTTACAAGGTTCAAACAAACACCCATAATCCAGAGGTCAAGCATGTCATACATACTTACAAGGTTCAAACAAACACCCACAATCCAGAGGTCAAGCAAGTCATACATACTTACAAGGTTCAAACAAACACCCATAATCCAGAGGTCAAGCATGTCATACATACTTACAAGGTTCAAACAAACACCCATAATCCAGAGGTCAAGCATGTCATACATACTTACAAGGTTCAAACAAACACCCATAATTCAGAGGTCAAGCAAGTCATACATACTTACAAGGCTCAAACAAACACCCATAATCCAGAGGTCAAGCAGGTCATACATACTTACTCCATATCATAGTTTGTTTCTGGTAACTTCTGTTCCGTGATCACAAACTTCTTCTTTTTCACAGGAGCAATAATAGGTTCTGAAATAGTGAAAAGAAATTTATTGTTAAATAAAGATAAATTTTCAGGCATAACAATCATATAACCAAATGATAATAGCTTAAAGCAGACATAAAGTTTGACATAATCCATATTTTATATGATAGAATTAAAAATAACAAATTATCTGACCACGTTTCATAACTCCTAAAGAAATCTAACACAATTTTTGTAAATATTAAAAACTTTAATTCTACTACTAAATAGTACCATGAAAGCCACCATTTTGATTTCAAAACATGCAGATTAAGATGTCATCAGCCCAGTAGGATGTTGGAATGCTTTGTATTTCTTCATAATCTATCTCAAGTTTTCTAGTTTATGAAAAAAAATTCCTTTTGTAAACGGTCAAGGACATTTTTGTGTACACAAAAAAGTGTCAAAGCATGCTGTTAAAACTTTGTGTCACATAATTTTGGAATATAAATTTAAATAAAATATAAAGAACTACATTACATTCCTTAGTCTCTGTTAAGGAAATGATGTTATCATCAGAAGATTTCAATACAGAATTAAGCAAAATGGCAGCCTCCATGTGTTGACTTTACTTTAAAGATGGATAACTTGAGACAGGAATGAGATTTTGACTTGCTGTTTTTGGTTGTTGGTTTAGATAATAATCCTCTATCATATGAAATAAAGATTAAATCAGACTTTATTTCTCCTTTAAAGCTCTCAAGGATTTTTGTATTTTTGTACCATGTGTAAATTAATATTTTCTCCCCAAAAATCATGTCCTCCTTGCTTTTTATGTATCAGATGGATAATGAATATTATAAGGGTGAAAAGGTTGCAGTGCTGTTACTGACTTGAAGGTCAGGTGGGTAAAGATATTGTATGCACAGAAGAGCATACATCCCTTCTTATATCAGAGACACCTAAAGGATATACCGAGTGAACCGACTTCAATAAGGATGAAAATTACAAAAACAGTAAGCGGTCCAATCAAAGTTATTCTAAAATTGTCGTTATGCAGCTTTTGAATTTTCCAGACTAATTTCTTCCAAAGATTACTTAATGTAAATGTGCATGCTTCAATCCTTGCCATCTGAAAAGAAAAAATGCTTTGAACTCAAATCCAAAATCTTTCCAACTTATCAAACCACTTACAATCTCATAATGAGGCAGATATATTATCTATAGATTTCCTAACAAAATGACGCAAAATTATTACAAAATATTGGGTAATTGGATAATGGACAATATCCCATACTCTGCGTAGTAAAAAAAATCTTTGATCAGTAATACTTTACATAACTACTTAATGATTTTGCAGATGAAAGACTGCCATACTCAGAAATACTGTAAAAACAACCCATAGAGAACCCATCTTACTCACCTGTCAAGGGTTGAGCATCCTCCTCATGACCCATAGAGAACCCATCTTACCCACCTGTCAAGGGTTGAGCATCCTCCTCATGACCCATAGAGAACCCATCTTACTTACCTGTCAAGGGTTGAGCATCCTCCTCATGACCCATAGAGAATCCATCTTACTCACCTGTCAAGGGTTGAGCATCCTCCTCATGACCCATAGAGAATCCATCTTACTCACCTGTCAAGGGTTGAGCATCCTCCTCATGACACATAGAGAACCCATCTTACTCACCTGACAAAGGTTGAGCATCCTCCTCATGACCCATGGAGAACCCATCTTACTCACCTGTCAAGGGTTGAGCATCCTCCTCATGACCCATAGAGAATCCATCTTACTCACCTGTCAAGGGTTGAGCATCCTCCTCATGACACATCCATCTTACTCGCCTGTGACATCTTCCTCATGACCCATAGACAACCCATCTTGCTCACCTGTCAAGGGTTGAGCATCCTCCTCACCTGAGAACCCATCTTACTCACCTGACAAAGGTTGAGCATCCTCCTCATGACCCATGGAGAACCCATCTTACTCACCTGTCAAGGGTTGAGCATCCTCCTCATGACCCATGACCATCTTACTACCTGTCAAGGGTTGAATCCTCCTCATGACACATTCCATCTTACTCACCTGTCAAGGGTTGAGCATCCTCCTCATGACCCATAGAGAACCCATCTTACTCACCTGTCAAGGGTTGAGCATCCTCCTCATGTACAATGGTCTCCACCTCGGGTCCATAGATCTCTTCAGCTGTGGGGTAGTACTTCTTGTCTTCATGCAGCACCACAGCTTGAGAGTTACTCTCGTCCACTACTTGCAATGCTTGTGTTTCATCTTCATCATCATCTCCATCCTGACAAGAATATTCAATTGTTTTAATTATAAATATTATTTAATTATAGTTATTAATGAATTTTATGATTCATTTATCTATTTAAGAAAATGATAAACTCTTTCTTACAAAGGTCAAATCTATTTTGGGAGCATTTGACTTCACTTGTTTGAGTAGGGAAGTCTGATAAAAATGAAATAAAGTTCTAATTTCACACTTTTAAGTCACATGCTCAGGACTAAAAATTATTCAAACATCGTACCATTGCTTCATCAGTTCCATCATCATCATTGACGGCAGCTTTGCCCTCCTCATCCTCATCATCGCTGTCCAGCTCTGGACCAATGTAGTTTCCAAACTCATCATACAAATCAGCATCCATGTTTGAAGCAAGTGGTCAGCCTGAATAAATTAAAGAACCAGAAAACGAAAATGTTTAGGGGTTCCGATGCTTTCTTTCATTGTTGGTTGATTTTCAATTTTATACTAACTGGCATTGCATATCATGAAATATGTTAAAAAACACATATTCACAAGCCATGCCCACTATGCATAATCAATGAAATAAAAACTGTTGACAACACTTGTATGATGCAAAACATACATATTTATTACTGTTTTGTTTGTTTGTTTGTTTGATGAGGGCTTAACGGCACCACAACAACAAGGGTCAAATTGTGCCTGAGAGGTCAGATCATTTTAGAGGTAGGAAGGAAAGGAAACAGGGGGAGAATGAGAGAAATTCAAGAACAAAAAGTCAGAAAGCTGTGATCGAAAGAGGAGGTGCATGGGTGAAACGAAAACAAAGAAGAAAGAGGGGGTGGAAGAGGAGAATTAAATATGGTTGTAGAGGGAAGCATGATGAAGGAAGGAGATAATTTTATCCAGAGGATTTTTCTGGAAGAACTCAGCAATTGAGTTGTGGGGAGCGAGGGAAGCTTTGGGAAGGTTGTACAGGGGGCAAGGAGAACGTGATGGATTGTGAGGGTGCAATGGCAATTGTTGCAGAGGGGTTGGGGTGAGCCCATAAGAAGGTGGGAGTGAGTGAGGTAGGTGTGACCAATTCTATGACGGGTAATATGAACGTTGTCGATATGAGAGAGGTTGTTGATGGTGGGTTTGATTGGAATGGTGGGCTGGATGACGTGGAGTTTGTTATCAAATTGCGAATTCCATAAGTTTGCCAGCGGTAACGGACAAGGGAAGCAATAAGTGGTTTGATGTCAAAGAGGGTTTTAGGAAAAGGGGTAGGGGGGAGGTTGAAGGCAAGCTTAGCGGCTGCATTAGCTCTGTCATTGCCAGGGATGCCAACATGGCTGGGTGTCCAGAAGAAAAGAACACTTTTCCTGCAGATGGTGGGCGAAAGGAGTTTCCGGAGGAGGAGGTGGGATGATAAGTTATCCCATTGAAGACTGAGCAAAGAAGTAAGAGCAGCCTTTGAGTCGGAGAAAATGGCAAAGTGGTTGAGTGGAGAGTACTCAATAAAGTTGAGGGTGAGGAAAATGGCCTTTGCCTCGGCTGAAAAGATGGACGAGTAGTCGGGAAGTCTGCTACTGAGGGTGATGTCTTGGATGACGGCAGCAGCAGCTGTCTTGTTGCCTTCCTTGGAGTCATCAGTATAGATGGAGGTGTAATTTGAGAGTTGGTCTTTGATTTGGTTGTGGAGATTGATAAAGAGGTTAGGGTTGGTTTGGGTTTTGTGATGAGTGGAGAGGCCCAGGTGGATAGAAGGGAGGGGGGTAGCCCAAGGAGGAAAAGTGGACCAGAAAAAGGTGCCGAGAGTGGCGGGGTTGATGCCGAGATGGGAGAGGTCTGATTTAATGCGTAAGCTAAAGGGGATAGGGTTTTAGTCCTATCAAAGAGGGTGGAGAATTTTGGGGTACCTAATGAGGTTGTAAACAAGGTTCTGGGTGTTGGTGAGGACTCTAAAAGCATAGGAAAGGCTAAGCTTTCTACATCTAAGTAGAAAGGGGGGTTCGTTGGCTTCAACATGAAGGCTGGTGATTGGGGAGGTCCTGTAGGCACCTAGACAAAGCCTGAGGGCTTCATTTTGGATGGTGTTTATGTGGTTGAGGTATGAGTTGTGAGCGACACAGTAGAAAATATTGCCATAGTCAAGCTTGGAACGAATGGTGAGCCTGAAGAATTTGAGGAGAGCATGGTGGTTCGCACCCCAAGTGGTGTTGGAGAGGAGTCTGAGGATGTTGAGGGAGCTGTTGCATTTTAGTTTCAGGTTGGTGATGTGTTACTTGTAGGAGAGCTTGGGGTCTACAGTTAAACCCAGGAACTTTGTGTGTTCAACTTAAGGGATGTGATTGCCATTAAGCACGAGGTTCGGGTTGGAGTGGAGGTTGTTGAAATGACAAAAGTGCATGCAGACTGTCTTGTCTTTGGAGAATTTAAAACCATTATTGTTGCACCAGACTTGCAGCCGGTTGAGGCTAAATTGGAGTCTATTTTCAACAAGAGGAAAGCTAGGGGAGGAGTAGAAGATAGTGAAGTCGTCCACATAGAGGGTACGTTTGATGTTGGGGCCAAGATTGTCCACGATGTCATTAATGCTCAGGTTAAAGAGAGTGGGAAAGAGGATGCTGCCTTGGGGGATGCCTTCTTCTTGGGGGTTGGGGTTGGAGAGGGTGTGGCCAATACGAGGTTGGAACTCCCTGGGTGAGGGTAAGTTTTGAATAAAGATAGGGAGATGGCCTCTAAGGCCGATGGTGTGAAGTTTGCGGATAATGCCGTATTTCCAAGTAGTGTCAAAAGCTGTTTCGAGGTCGAAAAAAATGGCAGAGGTATTCCTTTTTTGCAAAGGATCCCCGGATAGTTACAGTACTTTATTCAACTTTACACAACTTTTCTAAGAATAATCTTCACTAAAATATCAAAAATCTTTTATCACTAACATTAGGTTCACACAGATTTATCGTTTATCTGTAAAATCCTGCTACCTAAAACTTATTTGGAAATACTTTAGTAGAATTTATCTGATTTTAATCTGAATAGGGTGTTTAAAGCAATATATTTTCACTCTTTAGCTGAAAAAAACATAAAAAAAGAAGTTGGAGAATTGTTTGAGTGCAAAGCTAGACACGCAAAAGAGACAGGTAATTTGAAAGAAGAGTTTCTTGCCGGAAAACGTAGAGGAGCATCTTAACTCTGTTAGAATGAAATGTATCACGTAGCTGCATAGGTTTTGAATAACTCCATCAGGACATAATTCAGAAACAACAATAATCAGTGAATGTTAGCCAACAAGAAACAACAGATCAGTGGAGAAGTAAAGGCCTGGAATGGGGTAGGCCTATATCAGATATGACAAATAACTAAGGTAGGCCTATTCTGGAGGTCGGATATCCGGGAATGTTGTGGTGCATGGCGACATAACAATGCTTTTTTGACGATCTCAAACTTCAGTCAAAGGGGAAACAAACAGTCAGTTATCATTGCAGTCAATGGGAGAAAAAATTATTTTTCAACAAATACTGGACAGAATTTATTTAGTACCATTAATTTTCGCTGACTGGCTAAGGCGAACAAGTTTTCATAAAAAAATATCCCGTTGACTAGATAAGTTTCCCCTCCAACTTAACAAAACAGTACAGAGCCCGTAGGCCTACACGGTTACGTCTCGCCGACCTCGAGAATACTAATTTAATGTATTTCTTCATCATTTTGAGAGAAAGGTACGCCATTTTTTCTATCTAGTCTCAGCGAATTACTTGAGATGATTCGTTTTACTTGGGAGTCCCAAAGCCAGTGACAGTGAGATTTGGATACCACTGCATACTCGATTAAAGGTTTAAAATTACATTTTCGCGAAACACGTTTATTACGTGCGGTATAATATAGGCCTAATTTAACTTTACGAGTAACTTTTATCGAGTTAAAGGGCAATAAAAATCAACTTTTTAAATATATAAAAGTAAAGTATACTTGCTACTTTCGCCAAAAGAACTTTCTCTCTACGTTGAAATGTCAATTGCGGTAGGAACACGTAGGGACAGGCTACAGCGTTGACTTCAAAAGTCTGGACTTGCAAGCATGTTATCTATCAAAACGCTCGAGTAACGAAATCGAGGGCGCGATTCAGAAATTTTACTTCAAAACATCCGACCATCGACCTATTTATACCTACCTATGATGAATTCTGGATGAGAAGCTTGATGCCTGAAGGTCCAGATCGTAGTAAATCTGAGCGTAAGAGCTTATTTGTGTCACTGTCGTAAATGAAAGCGGAATGCTCGCTTGCACCAATGCTTATCAAGTCTGTTTTTTGAATATGTTCAGGTTATTAGCATCTATCACAGCAACTGGTAGAGAGTTCCAAAGTTTTTAAACACGGTTAGAAAATATATGGTTGTAGAATCTTTTTGGATATTGAGCCTCTAGTCACCTAGTTATAGAATTTTGCCTGAAAACAAATCCTGGTCTTTATTAATTTATTCCTGGTCTTTATTTATTTATTTATTCATGCATATTTTACCAGGGTGGCCCAATCAACATTGAGCTAGTCTACCTTGGGGCCCTGGGTTACAACATAAAAATGAACAAAATAGTATAAGAAATAATAACATGGATATTACTTAAAAAAATGAAAAGTAAAATGTATAAAATACGTAAACAAAACGTATTTTCTGATCAATTGCTCCATGCTCAAGAATGATGAAGATGATGGTGATCCTGAAAATGACAATGAAGATGATAACGATGGTAACCCCATCAACCCACCAAGTAGCAAGCCAATTACACTCACGGTTCTTCCATAACACGCGATCGACCAAAATTTAACATTTTCAGAATACTTTTCAGTTTTCTTCCATTTCTGGAGATTTCCTTCATTTCCGGACACTTTCCTTCATTTTCGGATATTGTTTTGCAAATTCGAGAAATTTTGGCCAATTTCCGTGAAATTTTGACCAATTTTCGAGAAATTTTGGCTAATTTTCGAGCAATTTTGAACAGTTTTTGAGAAATTTTAGCCAATATCTAACAATATGAGCAAATTTTAAAATTATATGCTAATAACTTCCCAACTTCACCTCCCAACCTGGCAGAAAGCATGCAACCAGGAAGGTGAAATCTGCTCAGGGGCCAGTCCCCCTCCCCTCACCTTTCCGCCTTCTACGTCTCTAAGTTCTTTCAATTAACATGGGATAGAGAAAATCATTGACATTTTTGGACGTATAGTGGAAACCAAAGAAGATTTTACTTTTGATCTGCCAGCAAAATAACCAATTAACTCATAGGCGGGAGCACAGGAAGCACATGCCCTCCACTTTTCTCAAAAGCCTAAAAAGTGCTCTTTCTTTAAAGAGGAAAAGTGTCCTTTTTTAGGGGGGAAAAGTGCTCTTTCTCTGAGGGAAAAGTGCCTTAAATGCCTTTTCTTTAATACATATTCTGATCTTTTTATAAAAGAAAGTAACACAAATGTCGCCAAAAAGACTAAGATTGTTAAATGTTCTCTAATAACTGTATGATAATTGATCTTTTTATTGACAGATTGAAGAAAGTAGCACATACATCATGTAAAATACCCCCATCATATTTCACTCATGAATGGAGCGCCTTTAATTTGGGTTCGGGGAAGAAAGAAAAAAACATATAATGGGGACCCTTGCCACTGACTCGCTGAGCACAAAAATGACAGCCTCCTGAATAATTCTAAGGACCCATTATTTGCTTTTCACATTATTTTAGTCATTAAAATGAATATATTCCGATTCATGGCCAATTTGATTGGCTAATCATGATCTATAAGTCTAAATCTTTCCGATTTCAAGACTTGCAGACTTATGATCTCTCAGTTTTCCATTTTTAAAAATAGTTTTTAATATAATAATCAATAAATCAATCAATTGAGGGGATTCTTATTCTACCGATATTTTGAAACAAAAGTAATGAATTTTTGAAGCTGCAAATTAAAGAAAGAAGGGAAAATGGGTCCCCGGTAATATTCAAACCGATAAATGTTTATAATTTTTCTAGGAATGGGGAGGGGGCGGAGGAGGAGGGTTGATCTGATAAAGCTATACTGCTGTGCTACATGCTTTTTGAAAAGCGCCTCTCAGATCTTGTGCCAACCTAGATTCAATCATCTTCCGCCGCCTCTGGATTAGCTGATTAACCAATGAAATCCATTTGAAATTTTTAAAAGACCAGAAGTGTGGTCATGATTTATTGTTGGGGTGGGGGTGGGGATCAACGTGTCCAATCAATTTTAAATTTCTAACAAGCGAAGATATCCTAAGCGTAACCTACCCATCCCTATTTCACATGCTGTCTCTTCAAGCAAAAATTATGAAAATAAGGTCATTATGTATTTTAGTTTATAGAGTAATACATATATTTCATTTTCCAGGCTATATGTATGGGTCCTTTAACATGCTTTAAGCAGTTAAGCATCAAAATTGGTTAGATACTTTCTTCTTTTTTTCGACGGGAATACCCTCTCGACATCTTTCCCGTCAGAGTCATTCATGTAAATGACATAAGGGCATAAGCAGATAAGAAAGACATGCATCAGATCATGACCTGATGACGCAATCACATTTCTTTGTAAGTTCTGGGATTGAAAACTGAAACAACAATGATGTACTAGCTCAACATATTTTAGGGGTGGTTAAGTCTGTTTTTTGTTGATGGGTTGTTAATTTGTTAGGATAGAAATACATGTTTTATGTTTATTTGGAAGAAATGCAAATGGGAGCTTTGATATTGTTGTGAATCTAGAATAAAATTATGTAGTAGCTCAATACATGTTTTGGGGCTGGGTACTGTTTTTGTTGGTTGGGAGTTACATTGGATAGGCTTGGGTTGTTAGGAAAGGAATAAGTTTGATCAGCAGTTTCGCGACAACAGGTTTTAGAATGCCTGGAAGGGTGGGCAAACCTTACAGGCCCTGGGCAAAATCGATTTGGGACTAGCCTCTAACAATGACACTGCAATATCTTTGTTATGGGACCCACAGCGCCAGAGGTGTCGGAAGGAACTCGGAGAAATGGAGAGAGCAGAAAAACAAGTTGATGTACATTTTTTGACAGTAAGTGAGGGGACTTCATTTTCAAAAGGGGCACTCTTGTTAGTTGACAGTTTTTGCTTGTCACTTTTGACTTTCCAACAATTCGGTAGGCAAATTCCGCCTATGGGTTCAAAGATTGAGAAACCAGGGCCAATGTTGAAAATTACCCATCGGGCGAACATGTAAAAGGCTTCCTTTCAAAATTGCTGCTTAGGTTAGGTTTACCAAGGTTTATAACGTCCCAACAGAACTCCATTGGAGTATTTAGATTAAGACGCCCACCGTGACGGCTGTTTTATTAACCAGTCGTGGAGCACTGGTTGGAGACCCACCGGGAATTGAACCCGGGACGCTAGATTGGAAAGCTGAAGCTTTACCGCACTGCCACGGATGTCTGCTTAGAAAATTATTGGGGGCATACCTCCTCCCACCACAGTCCTTGGTGTCGGTGCTCCTGGTAAAATGTTATACTTTAATTATATATGTCAAATTAATACTAAATGTGTGTGACAGCTTCTATGTATTTTGTAGTATTTGTGAGTGAGTGAATATCTATTTGTTGAAGATTGACCTAGAATAACTTCAAATAAGTTTCAAAATGGTGCCTCCAGTTTCCAGCTTGTCCGCCCACAGGATCCAGGCCAGTCCGCTCACAACTTTCAAAAGGGCAACTCCTTTCCTCGTCCGCACAATTTCAAAAGGGCACATTCTGCCCCTACTCTAGGGCCAGGGGCAGTCCTCCCCCCCCCCCCCCCACCTCTCCCTTAACTTGCCGCCGTGGTTCCATCATTGCTGCAGAGGTCAAAAATCCCTACAGGCCAGCAGGACTCTAGTTGCCCCACTCCGTATGGGAACTTTAATATTGTTTGAATATGTGAAAACTGTTTTTCAAGTAAGCCTAAAAAGCTAAGCCTCAACATTAATATGATGCAAATTTTAACAATGTTTGCTTTTAAGTGAAATAAAAATCATAAACAGACATATCAACAGCACAATACTTTTGTATAAAATCAAGATGGATTTTACGTCCTTGCAATAAGATATGATTTTAACTATTGATAATGTATTAGCCATTCTGAGCAAATAATTAATTATTGCAATTAATGAATCACAATTAATCAATAACAGCATCTAGGCCTAATAGCATCCCACAAATACACTTTCAAGTAGCGATCATTATAACAAAATACAACCAAAACGATTTATAAACTTTCTTTTGAAGTCCTCTTTAATAAGCTGATAAGATGAATCTACTTGACCTCTGAATCCTTTAAGATACCCGAAAACGGTAATTTTCACGAAAAAGGAAGGAAATGTTCCTATAATCGAAAGAATTTGTCCGGAAATGACAGAAATTTTTTCCAAAAATAAGCAAAATGTTCCAAAAATGAGCAAATTTTCCGATAATTAAAGAAAAAAATTCTGCAAATTAAAAAACAGTACCCGAAAATAAAAGAAGTTTTCACGAAAATGTTCTGAAAATCGAAAAAATTGTCCGGTAGTAAAAGTACTTAAAATACCCCTGAATTGGCCAAAAAGTTCCCGAAAATAAGCAACATTTTTCGAAAACTTAAAAACTACCCAAAAATGAAAAAACATTTCACGAAAATGTTCTGACAATCGAAGAAAATTGTCCGGGTGTGAAGCAAAATTTCCGAAAAGAAAGCAAAAGTTACTCGGGGGTGGGGTGGGGTAGAGGTGAGGGTGGGGGGGGGAATATAACAAGTCAAAATTTATCGAAAAGGTCCGTTTTGTGTATAGGCACCCCCATTCCCACCCAACCACTAACAATTTCTTTAAAAAGGTTTTTTATCAATGACTTATTAACACTTTGATGATTTTACTGCCTGAGATTCAACCGAATAATATGGTTGAAATAACCTTTTAAGCTAATTAGCCATTCTTGGCTTTTAATAGCTTTTTCAAACCTAATTTATAGCCCAAATCAGCTATCAACTACAAAAGTTATACGCCAATTGGACTAACTCATTGGGAAATATCCTAAACGGGATATCACGTTCGATTAGCATATGTTCAATGCAAAGAGAGATGGAAGGTGGATTTTATTAATATAGGCTAATCATTCAAAGTAAATCGGTTAAGATCTCAATCTTGCCTGAATATTCGGAAAAAATATGCTAATACCCCCCTCCTCCCCCCACCCAAATAAAACTGCCCCGTACACCTACATGTGACCACCTGTCAAAATGTTTGTTCATATTTGTTCATATTGTTCGATATTGAAGACATGGGGAAATAATGCATGAGAAAAAAAACTGTCTAGTCATTTATGCTCAGGTAATACACGACGTTGACGTTGATCAAAGGTTGGCATACATTGTCAACTTGGCACCATGTTGGGTTGGCACACTAACGTTGGTCCAACCGTTGAGCATACGGCGCTCCTGAGGATACCCAACTTTAACTTGGAATCTGCTAAACCAGGGAGTTGTAAATTGTAACCTTTGCCAACGTTAGTCCAACGTTATTGTGCTACCAGCGTTGTTCGTGGCGTACGTTTCCCCCTTAGTATGCACTTATGTGCTTCAGCTGACATTTCTGGCACTACCACCGTTCAACGAACCCGTAAGATTTAGGCTATCCTTTTGGGATCAAACAGTTGAACTGGCAAATAACCTTTAAACTAGATTGTTTATCTCGTCATATTACAGTTTGACTTCTGTACTGGGTTGGGGTAACTACACTGTCATATGATGGTGGGGCGTCTGTGTATAAATCCGTGACAACAACGGTGCTGTAAGATGGCGCAAACGGCATTGGCATGTAGTTGGACGCTGTTGGCGGCAATGGTTGATTGGGCGCCAGTGGATGCACGGAGTGATAAGTAGTTGGCATACCCTCAGGATTACGACCTGCAAATGACGAGTAGTCGCTGCTATGGTAGTACGGATACCCAGAAGAGTCTGGTGAGAAGGATGAGGCAAAAACCATGCATTTACATCAACAGATCAACTTCTAATATATCGGTGACAATTGTGTATTTTCTAAAGATACGTAGCATATATATACCCTTAATTGTAGTGATCAAGTTTGTTTTTAATTTTGTTCTTACTGGACCAGTCAAAGACCAGATGATGTGACATTTTTTATATTTATGGCTTTCACTATGAAATAAGCGGGTAATGTGATTTTGTTGTCATACATTCATATATCTGTATATATTGTATAAACTACAGACAAATATTTGCCCACTTTTGAAATCCAAATCTTCGTTGCAGCACACGAAGATGGGATACATTTCCCTGGGTGAACCACCTAGAGCAACGAATATCATTTACCCTCCTGCAACACAACTGTTTCAGCCTGTCTGTCTATCTGTCTGTTGTCTGTCTGTCTGTCTGTCTGTCTGTCTGTCTGTCTATAGGGTCTACCTTTTATGAAGATACGAATATAGTATGCCATCTGGGCCGTTACCATAACTGAAACATATTTTTGAAAATATCAATGAGAGATTGGTAGAAACTTTAAGCATCACAAAGTAGAACCACCAGACCACTAAGGCTTGCTTTATCATATGGTGTTTGGTTTACACGACTTAAGTTGTTAAGTATCCCTTTGCCGCCATCGTTTTTTTCATGTTTTGCCCTCTTTAGACAGCTCAGTGCGTCTGACATCGTTGAATGAATGAACACAAAGGTAAACTAAGATTGATAAATCAATAGATATCCAGTCTACATCTTTGCAGACGGAAAATACTTTTCCCTCGAACATTCCTAATTAGAGTGAAAAATATAGTAATTGAACAAGGTTTATTCTTCGATTTGGTTTAACCGTCAGACCGTGGATGACTTCCAAGGTCCTTGATGTATTTCACACATATTTAGAATCGGCGTAGGCTTTATATTTTGCCTATGTCAATTTAAATCACAATAGGGAATACGTCCTTAAACGAATTTCATTAGTATTTATTTTTCAAACCTTCCAAAACCGTTTGCAAATTTGAAAGAAATTGATCATGCATAACACCTGGTCACTGTGCCATGGACATGTTTCAAGGATTTCCGACAAAAAAAACAAAAAAACAAATCACAGCTGGATTAAAGGCAAGATAAACAAATAAAGTACAATCTAACGTATCTGATTGGTCGAAATATTTACACAATCACCGACAAGTCAATCAATTGCCGCCGCGGAAGTGACGTTTGAAATTGACTGGTGAAGGGTCACTGAGGCAATTTTCTTGAGACAAAGTCTATCCAAGCCCATAGAACAATTCGCATAAAAAATGGCAGTTGAATGTTTTGACCAATGGCGGTGCTACGGGAGGGAGAAAGATATTTGGTCTCCTGCCCCCTTCCCATTAATATTTTAGCGTGGGTGATAATTGTCTGGGTTATATTATTGACATGTACTACTTGCCCCTATGAATCACATCTACCACTCTCTTGCCCCTTCTTTCAACAACATATCTGTATATTGATGACTACTTGCCCCTATAAATCACATCTACCACTCTCTTGCCCCTTCCTTCAACAACATATCTGTATATTGATGCTGCCACTCACCAGTCATTGAGATTTCATTGGTCTGCCCATATGTCCAATAGTTAGTGTTTGCTGTTGGTGGCTGCAAAATAGTTCTGGTGCGGAAACGCCCATTCGAGTTCCGATTCGGGGGCATGTGTGATACCGTCATATGACGGACGTGATGCTTCTTCTTGCAATACCGACTACTCGCTACTGAACAGAATACTATGCCTCCGAGGATACAAAACCTGGTGATAGAAAATCATTACATATCTTAGAACATTCACATTATAGTAGCAAACTGCTTTAAGTCACCGGGTCCCCCGTCCCTCCCCGCCACTGACACACACACACACACACACACACACACGCACACACAAACACACACTGAAAATTGATGCCGAATGTTATTCAATTTAAGCAAAGTAGGGCTAAAAGTTGTTGATGACCAACATCATGACTCAGACAATTTATCTATCCCCTTCTAGAAAAGTCTACAGTCGTGGCCAAAAGTAGTTGGGACAAATCCACACTCCCCTCAATCAATGTTGGAAATTGCATTTACTGTGGTTTTTGTAAAGCGCACAACATTCGAAGGGGGTAAGGTGGGGATAGTGGGGGTAATGCCGCTGAGAACTTGTTACCGAATGTGTCGCAAAACTTTTGGCCACGATTGTCTGATTACCTTTACAAAATATATGGGAGTAATAAAGATGGTAATAAAGGAGACATGAAGTTTGACATAATCCTTATTTCATATGATAGACTTGAAAATAACAAATTTTCTGACCAAGTTTCATAACTAGCGACGCAATCTAACACATTTGTTTGTAATTATTAAAAACTGTAACGCTACTACTAAATAGTACCATGGGAACTGCCATTTTGATTTCAAAACATGCAGATTATGATGTCATCAGCCCAGCAGGATGTTGAAATGCTTTGTATTTCTTTATAATCTACCTCAAGTTTTCCAGCTTATGAAAAATTGTTTTTCTTTTGTTAGGGTCAAAAAAAATTGTGTACACATCAAATTATCAAAACATGCTGTTAAAACTTTGTGTCACATTATTTTGGAATAAAAACTTTAATCACATCTATAAACAAATACATTATAATCCTTATGTTCCTAATGGGGAAGTTATGTCATCATGCACAATATTTCAATACAGAAATTGAACAAAATTACAGCCCCCTATTTGTCGGTTTTAAATATGAATAACTCGAGATAAGAATAAGATTTTTACTTGCTCTTTTTGGCAGTTGGTTAAGATTTGTATCCTCTATCATACAGAAATAATTATTGTATCAAACTTTATGTCTCCTTTAAGGGACTGGAATAATAGTTGAAAAGCCCAAATTTGAAGAAGAGCCGGTACCCATAATGCCATAGGGCTGCGTGAAATCGAAATAGAGGGATAAGTCGGAAATTCAGCATGTTAATTAGAATTAATGTAGTGTGAAGTTTACATTATGCCAATTTAAAAGGAATCCGATATAGGATTATTGGAAAATGTGGGCGTAATTGTGGGTGTAATGGTAAAAAATCAGTGAATTTTTGGTCACAAGTTTGAGAGTGGGCGGAGTGTGTAGTTGAGTGGTACGTGTTGGTGGAGTGGAAGGGCATTTAAAAAAACAGAATTAATGACAAATACAATTTATATTCTTAGGAAGGGTTATCAATTGCGGCACATTACTTACGGAGAGCCTCAATGGATTAAAGTTACATCGAACATTCCATAGTTATTCTACAAGTGGGGGATTATGCCGTTTAGTTTTCCTGAAAATTGTGCAAAATCGCTCAACAACTTCGAAATCAGTAATATTGGCAAGTTTATTTGATCACAAACAGTCAGGTGGACGAGAAAAAGTGCACATCGCGGGAAGATTTTGACGCCAAAATCACCAAAGCCTTTCGTGCTGTCGGTACAGATATTGTGCAGTGGGTCAGGGAGTTAGTATAACAACTCCCTGAGTGGGTTTGCAGTAGAAGAGAGCATGCCGTAGGTGGTTCCATTATCATATGGCTGTCAGCTGGTCGGCGCTGGGTGTCTGAGAAACGTCATTTGGAGAAAGGGCACGAAATTGTTGTCAATTTTTCTGCGACACATTCGAAATTACGGCATGGCGAAATGCCGCAAAGGAATAATTGAACTATGCACAATTTAATGGCCATCTGGATCTTTCTATGGGGGGCCCCTCAGACGGCAACAGCCAGTCATAAAAGGGTTGATGCGGCAAATAATGCCAATAAATGAGGAAAGAAACGCAAAAGAACACGTTTAAGCGCTTCTAAAGTATCGGAGTTGATCATTTTCAAAGGAATAAAATCCCGCACGGAACTGTTAGCATTAGCGCAAACGCAGAAGATGAATGGAAACCCAGATCTTGCGGAATTTATAGTAAATCGGAGCTCAAAGTTTGTGGCGGAAACGATTCAGGTAAATTATAATATAAATGATGCTGCCGATAATGATAATTATTGAATTATGATGATCAGGACGATAGAGACGATGACGGTGACGACCATGACGGTGACGACCATAACAATGACGGTGACCATGACGATGACGACCATGACGATGACGATGACGACCATGACAGTGACGATGACGATAATCATGATGAGGACATGATGACGATGGCGACGATGACGATGATGCTGGTGATGATGATGGTGATAGATAGTGATGTTGCTTACATTGTTATATCATTTTAAGTCATTACCACTTTATCTCTTTCTTATGTACTTTCAGGTGGCTTGGGAGTTGGCAGAAGCGCAACATAAATTAGAACGGCAGCAAAAGTTTCGCGTTGAAATTCTGGCGTCATTCTTGGCGAACGGTTGCGTTCCTGGATGTAATGGTAGTTGGTTTGGAATGGCAAAGATATTCTGAAGAGAAACGACCTTCCAATCACGGCCTTTACTTTAGCCTTCTATAACCTTTTAGAGACAGGGCGTGGAAAGTACAGGAATGTTTACATCAATAGTCCCGCTAACTTCAACCCACTGACGACAATTTACCAAAGATTCAGCAACCCAGCCACGAGCAACTTTGCATGGGTAGGGGCAGACGAGGCGGAAATTCTTTTTCTAAATGGGGCAGCCAAATCATCCCATGGCACGATCTTCTCCTGTTGCTGGGGGTCAAGTTGTCCATTTTCCTGCGCCCAATGTCATTTCTCCAAAGACATGACGATTTCAGGTTCCACCCCAATAATTTGTAGAAACAAGCACCAGCTGGTTTATTTCAAAAAATTGCAATCGACGAAAATTCCAGCACCAAATACCACCCCAAGAACAACAGGAGGCACCGTCTTGTCCCCGTTGTTTTTCTCGGTTTATTTTAAAGCATTACCAGGGTGGAGATAAACGGACTTTCTCAATTTCCAAAAGAACACATATTATATGTTTGTAGCATTCAACATGATTTCCTTTTTCATGTTCACTGAAGTTAAAAGAATCGGATGTAAATACAAAATTGTCATTATAGAACGCATTACCTGCCTTTTTGTGCAATCATATGTAAATTTATAAAATCGGAATTGCAAAGGCTTCATGCAAAGTGTGATGCTCCTCCAACGGTTTGCAGGAGTTTAAGCTATGCAAATACACACTGTACCACAGTTTGCGATTAAATTTAAAAGAAAATGACGTATTGATCAAGCTTTATAACATGAATGATTTATTTCGTTGATATTTTACCAAAAGCCGATTTTTTCATAGGAAGTAGAAAATCGGAATTCTGGAATCTACAGTTCGTTATTGTACTTGAAAATCAATCTTTATATTGTTAAACATTGCTTGCATCATATGATTTCGTTTATAATAGAATCCTGTTGCATCGAAATAAAATGTCAGATTTTGTGTCCAAAATGTCGGGTCTTTTAAAGATTTCATTAACTTTGCGATACTCGCTTTCGCAAGTCACTGCGTTTCATTAAGCCTTTCTTAACGGGACTGACGAAAGGCATATCCTAATTCATTCAAATAACGGAAACACTACGACATGAAGTATCCGTTATATTGGCCGCTTCCATAATCATAACAACATTAAAATTTCCATACGATTCCCGTAGTTCTTCAATTTTCCTAATAATCACACGTTATAGCTGTATAGGCGCTCTCTTAATTTTCGAGGGCGTCCCATTTCGGAAGTTTGCCTCTTCCAAGAGGCGTCTTAACATCCGTACTTGAATGCTTGATTTGGATACGGCACAAATGTCGGCAATTATGCAAATATGTTTTCTGTTCTCTCCATCTCAACAAACTGATAAATGCACTGGTTTCTGCAGAAATCGGTTGCCGAAAAGGCATGGCGGCCGGTTTGACGAAAATTATGCGTGTCACCGTCTTGCGAATGATGAATGAATACTTAATCTCGGTTTAAAATGCCCTTAGTTTTTCAAAGAGCTTTGTGTGAAGTTTTTGGTTTTATGAATGTGTTATGATCACAATTTATCACACTTTTTACACCCTTCAATTACCGGAAGTTTGTAATGGAAAGCAAACCACGTCCCACGTCGCTTTTACTTAGTTATGGTTTGCACCCAAACAAAATAATTCCAAATTTTTCAGTGGCGGCAACCTTTCTGACGGCCACATTTTCTCCCGACAAATGATATATTTCCAGCATTTCTTCAAGAATATAATGTTTCCAACTTCTACTCCTTTACTTTCACGGGAAGAATCTGAAGTGCCATATTTTTATATTGTTTTTGTTTGTTTGTTTTTAAACGATGTTCCCACACCGTCAACACCGTCGTCCTTATATGCCGACTATAGAAATGCCAACAACATCCATGCCACTTCTTCCTTTTAACATTTTTTCACCCCAATCACAATATTCCGGATTTTTCAAGGAGATCAAAACAATTATTCACACTTTTTTTTTAACTAGATGCCCCCTCCCGGTTTTATTAATTTCATACACACTATTTTTTTAAGATGTTAGAACACGCAAAACAATTCTTGAATTCTCATTACTTCAGTGGCGGCAAAGGTCGAAAATATTGGGCCGACCATGTTGTGAACCCAAACGGCCTGGGGTCCAGGGGCCCGCTCAAGGGTCCCAATGGGGTCCAGGGGCAAAGCCCTGGTGAGGGTCCATAGAGCAAATCCCCGGAAGCTCTGCGGTTTAAGTATTTTGTAAGGACTTCAGTTTTGTATTTCTGACTGGGTTAGCAACAATATTGCTTTGCCGATAAATTCTTTTAAACTTAGGTAGCCTTATTATTTTGAAATTCTTGTTAAGTATCGCAGTCATTTAGTATATTCTCGGTAAAATTACGCGATAACATACTTTTAACAGGAAAGCTATAGACTGTCATTTTCTAATTATATTAAGTACTGAAGTATCGGACGATCTACCAACCAGGGAAGCTAACCTACAATTCCGTTGTGAAAGATTGCGTCATTTGTTTACGTCACTTTTAAACACAGTTTAATGTTTTATTCATCCTGGGAATCTAAGAAAAGCGTTAAAGCAATTAAACTATAGGGCGCGCATGTCTTTAGGACTTTACCGTCTGATAATTGTGGGTGGCCATAGCGAACGTAACACCGCGTACCGAAGCTATTTCGAAATAGTTTTTTTCTTTCTTTCATGAGATAAGTTAATTGCGAACTCGATACGAAAATCGTTAGTTATACATTAGAACATTACAGTGAAATACTGAATAAACCTAATATTATTGTATAACCTTGGTCAGACCATTGTCGGACAAATTTTTGCCCCAACCATGATCGGGGTGATCGGGGCGGTTCCGCCGCCTATGTACTTCCTTGTCACGCCGTTAACTGTCGTATACTTTGTACAGGCGCTCAGACAATCGTAGCCGAAAGTAGTTGGGACAAATCCCCACTCCCTTCAATCAATGTTGGAAGTCGCATTTACTGTGTTTTTTTTGTAAAGCGCACAACATTCGAAGGGGGTAAGGTGGGAGAAGGAAGGGGGGGGGGGTAAAAATACCGCTAAGAACTTGCTACCGAATGTGTCCCAACACTTTCGGCCACGATTGTTGCTATTTCCAATGAATGAAAGTGTTATTTCATCTGTAATAAATTGTACACCTGGACAGGGGTGTCGGAAAGAACTTGGGGCAAAAGGGCAGAAAATCAAGTGGGGGAATTTTTTGATAGCAATTGAGGGGCACTTTTTTTTTTTTTTAAAGCACTTTTGTCAGTTTTCCAAAAAGTGGAGGCACTTGCCTCACCACTCCAACTTTTTTTCTAAATGTTTACTTTTTGTATGGTTACTATTTGTATTTTAGCGTGATTTTGTGATTCCCCCTCCTTTTTTTTTTTTTTTGATCCCCCGTCCCACTTTCGGTAGGCAAATCTCGCCTCTGGGTTTGAGATTGGGGAGTCAGGATCGATCTTGGCTATTGCTTATCAGGCGAATAGGCGAAAGACCTACCTGTGAAAATGATTGGGGCCATGACCCCTCCCACCACGGCCCTTGGTGTCGGGGCCCCTGGTAAATGACGTTTCAATTATGTCAGATAAATACTAAATGTATGTTTCATCTTCTATGCACTAAGTAGGATTTGTGAGTTTGTGGATTTCTATTTGTTTTCAAGCTTCGAGAATGATCTAGAATATAATTTTAAAAGGGCACCCCCTGCCCGCTCAACTTTCAGAAAGTCACCTCCCGCCCCGGCTGCCCTAACTTTCAAAAGGGCACCTCCTGCCTTCGCCAACCTTACTCTAGAACAAGGGAGGCAGTTGTCCCCCTTGTTCCCGTGGTTCCGATATCGCTGCACATGGCGTCATTGATCGTTATTGGTTTTTATTCCACTCATCAGCTCATGATGAATCGACAAGTTTACAGATTCAGCAAAAATCTGAGGGCTGTGACAACCTCCGCAAGGTACACCATTGCAAGTGAAATTAGGTAACAATTGGTTTTTGGTGACGTTTTTATGGCCGAAGTATGCATGAGCAGGGAGTTGTCATATGGCAACTTTCTGGCATGAGCTATGACGCCAGCGCTGTTAGCAGCAAATTCGTGCTCCAAAAGAAAATGATAAATTAGCAAATACCAATCAAATCAACACTTTTGCCTTCATGAGGCGACGTTTGAAAATGTAAGTTGACGAAAACGGAATGCGTCGGGCCCATTTGAATAAGCCAAGATCAGTAGATCACCGTTGCGTGGCTCCATTCCACTCTACCCCGGGTATTTTCTATACTTACCAAAAGTACCACAAATGTGAAAAGGAGCTGTAGGTGGGGATGTTGGTGCGATAGCTGCAACATCTGTCATCACAGCAATTCTCATCAGGTCTACAGCTGAAATGATGAAAAATGTACTATATGATCAAATTATATTCCTACTGATGTTGTCGTTCACGTGCATACATATGCATTTTTTCTTTATCAAATACAAGGTGAACAATAGCTCATGGGGTATGACCAGGTCAAACCCAAGTGTATACAGATACATAGGCAACATGGCACTACAAATATAATAAAAGTCCTCGTACAGTCGTAGGCCAATCAATGGTTCACCTGTTCACAGTGGCTTAGAAATGGAATGAAAATAATTTTCTGCTATGAGAGAAGATGATGATGCACCCAAGTCTTAAATGACTGGGCTCCTTTGTCTTGAATCTCTCCAACAACATAGTCTGAGAGATAATGTAGAGGAACCCATCCAGCATATATGAGACATACTCCAAGACACTGCGTACCTGGGCCTTTTAATTTGTAAGCAACCTTTAGCTTCTGCCCAGCTCTGGCTGATATGTTGGAAATATGCTTGGCCCATTTGAACTTTAGTAACTTTGTATCAGGAAGGCGAAAAATATGTCAAGAAAATGGTCATAATATGTCGAACCAATTACAGCTGATGAATTGACCTGTCATGAGCTCTGGTTGGATAAAGCTATAATCGAACATATGTACGATTTCTCCTTACATTTGCAAATAATTTCATATCTTAGACGGTATAGTCTGGTTTGTTTCTGCGCTTTAACCGAACATACACTCATCAACAGAAAACAATTCAACTCGTCGGTTTTCGAATACATGTACAGCTTTATCAACCAGAACCAAACTGCCAAAGAAACTGGACATGAAGCATACTTGTGGCACAATAGTGGTACACTAATGTGGCACAATAGTGGTACACTAATGCGGCACAATAGTGGTACACTAATGCGGCACAATAGTGGTACACTAATGCGGCACGATAGTGGTACACTAATGCGGCACAATAGTGGTACACTAATGCGGCACAATAGTGGTACACTAATGCGGCACAATAGTGGTACACTAATGCGGCACAATAGTGGTACACTAATGCGGCACACACTAATGCGGCACAATAGTGGTACACTAATGCGGCACAATAGTGGAACACTAATGCGGCACGATAGTGGTACACTAATGCGGCACGATAGTGGTACACTAATGCGGCACAATAGTGGTACACTAATGCGGCACAATAGTGGTACACTAATGCGGCACAATAGTGGTACACTAATGCGGCACAATAGTGGTACACTAATGCGGTACAATATTGGTACACTAATGCGGCACAATAGTGGTACACTAATGCGGCACAATAGTGGTACACTAATGCACCACAAAAGCTTATGCACATTTTCTTTCATGACTATTTGCCCTTTAATCTGTTGATATGAGAAATAATCCCCAAAGTATGTTGAATTCAAGTTTTCAAACCACAACCCAAAAGGACCATTTCTCTAAAAAGAGGAAGGGGTCAAATGAAATGATCAAGCAGTTATGAGCATTGGGCGTATAGTGTCCCAAATAACTTGAAATAACTTAACAAAGGACCACACAACAACGGGTTCTACGTGGGCACTTACATATTCCGGCAAACATTTTGAACCACATGCAATATGCAGGGGGCCTATATGATAAAAATGTCTTCACAGAACAGTGGTACTGAACCCGAAGAAAGCAGGGACCTAAACCCCAAATGCTTTGATTTTCATGGTTTTATACCTGCTTTACATACCTAAAATAGATTCCTTCATAGAAGCAGTAGGTGGTTGCGTCCGAAAACTGTTGACAAAATAAAAAGAATGTACAAATCTGTTCAGCTATTCTGTTTTTAATGATAATTCAGATCATTTCTTAAACTTTGTTGAATAGTTGCCCGCCCCAGTCCTTAAGGTGAAAAATAAAATATTGACACGACTACACGATGATGATCATGATAAAGATGATAACACAAGTGATCATCATTACAAGGCGGATGATTTGTCAATGACAATAAGATAGTGACGACTATTGTGATCTCAGTGGTGGTGCTACGGAAATCCTCACGAGAACATTTCTCCTCTCATGAGCCCACCACCCATAATATGTTCACGGGCGAAATTGATCTGATCTGATTGCATACGTTTCCCTACCCCAGTTGCCCCTCTCTTGCCCATGAAAACAATCTTGGTATCTTCACAGGTTGTCAAGATGGACGAAAAATTGCAAATGGAGTAAAACCATGTTTACAATGCTTTGTGAAAAACAAATGTAGTGACCATCTTCGATCCATCTTTATCTTGGTTCGATGTGGAAAACACCGCGATAGGAGAAAACACTTCCATGGAATATTTCCATGTTTTTTTGTAAAATCTTATTTAAAAGAGCATACTCTTAGAGCCAATTTGGTACAAAAATCAGGTTGATATCATAATTCGTTCAGAAGATATGGATTTTTAAATATTTCCCAATAACATTTGAAAGTTTGTGTACAGTATGATGAATTCGTGTTTGATGATGTCATACTGTCATAGAGCTGTAGCGACAATTCCATTGCAAATGTTCATGTATTTCTTTGAACGTTAATTAGTTGTTTCTGTATGATTAGAAACAATTTTCCAAAAGTTATTGACGTAGGGTATATTTGGCAATGTATTTAAATACCTAACTTTCATCAATTTATTTTTCTAGTAGGTTTTACTAATAAAAAAAGATGATTGATTTTAATGAAAAACTTTGTGGGAGATTGTGTTGCTGTGATGTCATACTGAGCAGTTGAGTATTTTCCTATTCGTTTATTAGCATTTTTTGTGAACCTTATAATTTGAATATCTTCTGGTGAGAATAACATACCAATATGATTTTTATACTAAATTGTTTTCAAATTTTGTCTCTCTTATGAAAGGTTGCGAAAAAAACATGGCAATATTCCTTCAAGTGGGTGAAGTTTCAATGTTTCGGTTTTCAAACAAATTTCTAAGTTTATTTATCAGCATACAGTATTATCCCGTTTGCATTTCAGTTTGAATATTGGTGATCAAACAGAGATACAGCTTAAAAGCTTTAGTATTTAAATAAGTAAATGAATTGAAGTTGTTTTATTTTTGGGTTAACATGAACCAACGTGAAGCTTGTATAATACAATATGAACAGAATGTTCTTATCTTGCATCACTTTGATTTTTTCTTACTTCTCTGACTTATATAGAGATGTTAATGTATATAACTGCTATTTGAGTTTGGTTTGTATATCTATAAAGAGTTATTCTTTCAACAGTTGAAGTTCGATCGATTGTGGGAAGTTGTTCCATCTAAGACCAACATATGTCAAAAATAAATCCCAGTTTTAACATGCATTACCCCATGCATGACCCATATATTACCCACAATGGGTTATCCATATGGCACCCATGCATGACCCATGCATGACCCATATATTACCCACCATGGGTTGTCCATATGGCACTCATGCATGACCCATTCATTACCCACAATGGGTTGTGCATATGGCGCCCATGCATGACCCATATATTACCCACAATGGGTTGTTCATACGGCACCCATGCATGACCCATATATTACCCACAATGGGTTGTCCAAATGGCACCCATGCATGACCCACATATTACCCACAATGGGTTGTCCATATGGCACCCATGCATGACCCATATATTACCCACAATAGGTTGTCCATATGGCACCCATGCATGACCCATATATTACCCACAATGGGTTGCCCGTTGGGACCGATGTAAAATGATTTGACAAATTCCAATGGGCCCCATATTGGCTGCAAACATGGGGCCCATTCCTTTGCCCGCATAGCTCCCACGTGAGTCCCAGATGGCAGGCTGGATTGTAATAGCTGATAGGGAACAAAATATAAAGGCTCAGCAAAGCTAGTAGCCTATAAATGGTCCGAACAAACACCAAATTGAATCGCCAGTGCACCACAACTGGTTATCAAAGGCCGTGGACATTGACTTGGTTGTCGATGTTATGTCTGTCCGGACGTCGTACCTGTGTTCTCGTCCGAGTCGTATTAAGCGTTTCGTGATAGCGTTTGTACTATCATAACCGACTAAGCAGGCGACGACCCCGTCATTGTAATTGTGTGTTCAGTTCTCTCTCCCAAATTGAATGTCAAAAAGTGTACCCTACTTGTCAAGAACAGTGGAGGGCATATTCATGAGGAGAAATTGTTAGGCCCGTAGCCAGGACTTTTTTTTTTTGTCTAAAGGAGGCACCAAACACTTTAAGATAGATTCTCATATCATATAATCTTGCGATATAAATATTTTTTTCGTTTGAATTTAAGGAATATCTCAAGGGGATGGTAACGCTCCGTGCCTCATGCTGGCTATGGGCCTGAAACACTGACGGAAATTTGCTGTGGCTGAATCCCAACGTAATGATCACCAGGGTAGGCCTAATTCATCTTAAACGAATAGAGGTTTGCTGCCATCGTACATATTGGTATAGGTGAAATGAAAAAATTTTCCCAACCAGGTAGAAGTTTAGGGAGGGAAAAATTCAGAGAGTTTTCAAAAATAAGAAGTTCAGAAACAAAACTTAAAAAGTAAATTTTTTCCCGCATCTCACTTTTCACTCGCTTTATAGCTATTTGATAATAACGAAGAACCCCAACCTCCACCCCACTCCGTTTTCATTTTAGTTTATTATTTGGTAATATTGTGTTCCAAAACCCAGCAGGTATGCTTTAATGTACATATTTTCAACTTATCATGCATTACTGATTCCCATCATGTCAGGACGGCTATGATCATGTCCAGACGGATTCACGTATGTCTGTATATTCCAATATGGTACCCACGGGTTATATAAATGTTTTGGGGAAGTATGTTGAATTTATTAGCAATCTTAAAGCAATCTGAGCGATCATTGATGCCTGGGATTTGAAAACGTCGTTAAACGATGGTTTTTAACGATTGTGATAAACTATTTTGCTACTTTCGTAGATATTAACAGTTATAGATCTTACAGTAGGTATTAATAGGTATAAATCTTACAGTAGGTATTAATAGGGATAGATCTTACAGTAGGTATTAATAGCTATAGAGGTATAGATCTTACAATTGTATTAATAAGTATAGATCTTACAGTAGGTATTAATAGATATAAATCTTACAGTAGGTATTAATAGGTATAGATCTTACAGTAGGTATTAATAGGTATAGATCTTACAGTAGGTCTTATTGATAGCTATAGAGGTATAGATCTTACAGTTGTATTAATAAGTATAGATCTTACAGTAGGTATTAATAGGTATAGATCTTACGAAGCAATGTACCTAATGTTGCAATTCCAAATACCTTCAGGGGTCAAGCATGTTTATCTTATAAGAAAGAGGACTTCAAAAGTGACAAAATGGTGAAGAAAGCATTCAAAAATCTTATTAAGGAGATATTTAAGTTTAAATTTTGGTATCATTTGTGTAGAAGCGAATGAAATCAGACTAGTTGTGATGTCATAGCCTCAGATTCCTCAATATCTTTATGCATTCCTTATTTTGTCCTGCGAGGTTGTGGCCTAAAAACCATGAAATATGTCAAAAAAGTAGTAAAACTGAACCTAGGATGGGTATTTATAATATACCACCTGAAGAAAGTTAGAGGAAAAATAATTTAAATAGTGAAAAGATTAAATACACTTTTTTTTAAATACATAAAGACTGAGGATTCTGAGGCTGTGACATCACAACTAGTCTCATTTGAGTCGTTTCTACAGAAATGACACCAAACTTTGAACTTGAATTTTTCCTTAATAGAATAAGATTTTGCAATGCTTTCTTCACCACTGTTTCTTTTGAAGTCCTCTTTCATCTGTTCATATAAGATGGACATGTTTGAGCACTAAACTAATCCTTCAATGGACAGTACATAGACACACTCAATTTACATAGTCTGGATCCATTCTTGCCTACTCTACACTATCTCTCCAAAGAGGTTTTTGTGAAAGCAATCTATACCTTACCTGCTTACGAACATCAATCAGCAATATTATTACCTCTACATTTACTATCGACCCTACCAAAAAATTTTTTATAGTTAGCATCACATACCTGAAGGATAGAAAAAAGAGAAAACAAGCAGCCGGCTAACCCTTGTGTGAATGCCTTCGTTTCCTTCAAATTAAAATATTTTGCCATATCATCCAACGTAATAACAATCCAACACATTAATTGAAATATAAAATGTATAATTGGGAAACGTCTTTCTGTAAAACAAGAATATTTCTGTCTTTCCGTTAAAACGCGATCCAATCAATCCTGCATTCACCTACACAGAACCTGCCTCATAAAACGTAGTTAATGTCTAATGGACGAACCAGAGTTATGGCTTCTTAATGTTTGCTCTTGTTTTCTACCGAAGACAGCCATTCCTTATGTAGGCACACTGCATACATGTTGTGTAAGAAATAAAAGGTTATTGTTTTCGTAATAGTTTTGTTTGTTCAGTTCCATACCGTCTTAGCATTGATGTGGAGCTTTTTCGAGCTGCTGGTGTAATGCAAAAGAGTTGCCTTGACAACGAGTAGCCTCATAAGTGAAGCATATATAAGCAAAACGTCAAGGAAATACGGTATATGTTAATAACTCATGACCTGGCTAAGTTTTCAAGAACGTCTCGGCAAGCTCGCCGGAGGATTTCTGTTAGCCAATGTACAACAAATGGGAGAACTTTGAAGTATAAAAGAAGTCTAAGATAATTTTTCCTAATGATGATCCTCAATTTTCTGATTTTTTTCCGAATTTGGTTCTAAATTTCCTTATTCATTTTTCCAAATTTAAGATTACATAAAGATGAAAGAAAAAAATTCCAGCACTTTATAGCCCTGTCATAAATTATTGGAAACAATTGTTTTGATTAATCAGTGATTTGCCCATGTACCCATGGAAAAATAGTCTTACGATCTGCAAGCAGGCAAGTATGACGTCATACACTTGTGTATTGCACTGGTCACCTTTTAACAAACGGGTCAGATCTTAAAAATGTAATAACTCTTAAACGGAATATTTTAAAATAATATTTATTTTTCTTCACCGAACTGTCAAAGAAGGAACCTGGGGATGATTCACAATTGAAATTCTGCGCCCCTAAATTCATGAAATTGGGAAACACGGTATTAACATTGCAGTAGTGTGCCTGATCAGTTATATTCCCCCAACTTTCCAATGAGTTACGTTAATATTTTCCCCAAAAGAACTGTTTACCCCATAAATTTACAATTCTGGCTTAACTGCTTAAGTTGGCTAATTTCGCCCCGTCGACTACATTTTAAACGTATTGCATGTTAATTGCAATTTAAGTGCCCTTCAAAATTGTCCTATTGCGAGTCGAGTAGTTTCATTGTTGAGGCTAAACACAGATGTCAAGTTTGAAGAAAAGCGATCAAATCTCAGTCCACTGGTCCAGGAAATTATCAAAAACACATGGCTTTACGTTTGGTGGTTCGATAATGCGATAAATCTTTTCCTCACTTTTTTATTTCACTGGCAAAAATGATGAGGATCAGTGACACTGCCAGAACAAATTTATTGGGGGAGGGGAGAAGCGGAGTTCCGGAAGCGCTACGTATTTTCGTGGTTGAGGTGTCAGGAAATTGCTTGAAAATCATTTAAAATATACTCCAAACCCATTTTGAATTTTTTAAATGGGAGGGGGAGGGTGGCACGTTCTCACATTGTTGACGCTACTGATGAGGATGTATTGTATACCATCATGTTGATACATGTCATGTGGTTTGATTCATGGGGCGTGTCTAGCCTTTTCTTTCTTTTTTGATATTTCAGTGAATTCTATTTATTATCTGTTTTCTACAATTCATTTGATATTTAAGTTAATTATATTTATGACATTAACAAAATTTGGGAGGACTACGGCATTTTTAAGGGCTAAGTCCAAGACCTCTAGACACGCCACTGGTTGATGCTTCTTCATTTAATGTATTTTGTCAAGTAACGGCGGGGTGGAGGGGGCGCAGCTTGACCGAGCAATCCTATAACGTAGGGTTCCTTTTAGATTTCTGACTCATCAGACCCCATATTCACATTACCCACTCACACAGGTTCCCAAACAAACAAACAAACCCACTCGGACCAGGTGTTGGTCAACTGCAACAGTAAGTCAAAATTATGTGTGTGTGTGTGTGTGTGTGTGTGTGCGTGCGAGGGCAGGGGTGATCCCAATCTTGATGGCTCTAGAGGGAAGGTTGCCTTTGCACTTCGTATACAACAACAACAAACACAATTTTCTCCGTAAGTTTCAAAAAGATAATAATGATTTTAAATTGTAAGACAATCTTGAAAGTGGTCACAACTTTTTGTATCATGATGGAAGCAGCTGTTCCATTTTCATATTGGCGTATGATTCGTTGATTTGTATACTTTCTCCGGCCGTTAAATAAACTGGACCTTTGGCCCAATAGCTACTTCATTTGGCTTCACTTTTTCGAAAATGTTGGTACTGATGGATCAACCTAAATAATCTATACAGGGGACTGACGAGTAAATGATAATCAAATGGTAGAAATAAAGCGGGGTCTGTCTCCCCACCCACAACGGTGACACAGCTTCTGCTTTAGGCAGTTGGGGATTCACTGTCTATGCTGATGCCATTTTTGCCATTATTGGTACACTGGTGAAAATTTCCTTTAAAAAGCTCCGATATAAACATACAATAGTATAGCAAGATAGTACATAAGACGGATTCTTTCTTGCCATATTTTTATTTCCAGGCCTCACTTAAGCAGGAAGATTTCACTTCCAATAATGATCGATAAGATACATTTTTAGTTCAAGCAAGAACCTTCATATTTGCAATGACTGATGAAACTATGATGACTATGATGACTGTAAGTGATTATCACACTTTTTCAATTGTTGTCGAGAATGGTACATTTCTACACCACCACTATGCTATCAACTATGCTCATTTAAACTTTTCAACCACGAATCAAAGAAAACATAGCTTAAGTTACATTTCGTGTCTTATTTTGCACAATAACGGTTATAAATTTAATAACCCTCTAAACTGTTGAATTCATTCTAATGTTCCAGCTATTCAGCTAATGATGAACCTAGAAACATTTCCTGTGCACGATGCTTGGACCAGACTCATCATACTCTTGCTTGCTGATCCACATCTGTTGGAAGGTAGAGAGAGAAGCCAAGATGGATCCACCAATCCATACAGAGTATTTCCTCTCTGGTGGAGCAATGACCTTGATCTTCATAGTGGGTGGGGCAAGAGCTGAGATTTCCTTCTGCATACGGTCAGCAATACCCGGGAACATGGTAGTACCTCCGGAGAGAACAGTGTTTGCATAGAGATCCTTTCTGATATCCACATCGCATTTCATGATGCTGTTGTATGTGGTTTCGTGGATACCAGCAGATTCCATACCAATGAACGATGGTTGGAACAGAGACTCTGGGCACCTGAATCTCTCGTTACCGATGGTGATGACCTGACCGTCAGGAAGTTCATAACTCTTCTCAAGGGATGAACTGGAAGCTGCAGTTTGCATTTCCTGTTCAAAGTCAAGGGCTACATAGGACAACTTTTCCTTGATGTCACGAACAATTTCACGTTCAGCTGCAGAGAAAATAAAAATAATAATGTCAAGTAATGTGTGATGTTATTAACGAACCACAGGCAGACAGAAATCCTTTGGAATCGAAGCCTCAAAATGCAAGTTTAGTGGTGACGTTTGTTCATCTGTATGGCTGTATGGTAGATGGTTTGGGACCGGGTTCGGTTTCATTTTGGTTGTGACGTCAACAGTGCCAGAAAAGTTTAAACCATATTTCCTTTCACTCTTTTGTGATCCTAAAAATATTTAATTTCTCGAGTTATAGGTTTATCTATATTTGATGAATTTATCATTTTATGTAACAATATAGTAAAACAATGGCGATCCCAAAAATGTAATTCTTTCAATTTGATTTTCAAAATTGAATTACTTCCCGTTTTTGCGAGTGGATTTGGGGCCATAGTTACGTCCAAGAAAATCAATGAGATTCAGTTGCTGACTTGTCTTTTAAATTATTTTAGCTACACAAATTTTAAACAACCAATTTTACATGTTTACATGTGCCAACGGAAGAGCCATTCTTATTGAGGGAGAATCGAGATTATAAACCTCTTGGATATCTCTGCTCCCATTTAACTAACGTTGATGAAGGATTTAATACAAATTAACATAACAAATGTCATAGGTTTTCTCTTTGTGACGTCACAAATCTAAATAAAATATGCATGATTTATTATAATGAGGCCTGAAAATACTGCAAAATGCTGATGAAGATTTTTGCTGTTTTCATAGTTTCTACTATATTTTATTATGAGTTCTTCAATTAAATATTTATTATTGCTTCTTAAATGCTTCTAGCTTTCTAGCAACACAGGCAGGTACTCACTCACTAAAGGATTACTGGGAAACTGGTTACATTGCTACCGATTTCAAATTCATCAGTACATAAACCGAGGTAATACTTAGTTTACTTTACCTGTGGTTGTGAAGGAGTAGCCTCTCTCTGTAAGGATCTTCATCAGGTAATCTGTGAGGTCACGACCTGCCAGGTCAAGACGAATGATGGCGTGTGGAAGAGCATAACCCTCATAGATTGGTACTGTGTGGGAGACACCATCCCCAGAGTCCATTACAATACCAGTGGTACGACCAGAAGCATATAGAGACAGCACAGCTTGGATGGCAACGTAGAATGCGGGTGAATTGAATGTTTCAAACATTATCTGCGGAGAGACAAAAAGTGTTGTTTACCAAAATACTGTATTGTTGCCTTACAATCAGTGCATACATTTGTAAAGGAAAGGCCTGCTACGATCAGCGTATCCTGTCTTCGCTTCATCGGTGAGCCATCTTTCTCCGCTTTTGTCGCATGAATAAAATACGTACTGAAAATTTAACGGGGATTGACCGTGTTCAACTTTTAAAGAACAAACCTAATTATGTTATTATTATCATTTATACTAGTTAATATTAGCATGAAGCTATTAACTGAGAATAGCTCCATGATATTAATAAACCATTGACATCGAATGTAATATAGGTATTATTAGAATGGTATACGAACACGTTCCGTCCAAAGCTTGAATAAATCAAGTTTTGCTTTCTAGTTGTCATTTTCTGCCAAACTATCAAGATAAATCTTATCAATCCAACACTTCCTGAAGTGCTAAATTTGTTTTCATATACTATTCTATTCAATTCAACTTCCGACAGTCTCAAGAGTAAAGCTGTTTTGGGGGCGTTTCCTTTCGTTTATGATTATATGCCAGCATTTTGTAACATTTCACATGGAGATAAATAACATAATTCAACGTTTCTGATTGATCAATATATTTTTGATACTGACAAGCCAAGGAAAAATTTCCGCGGAAGTGAAATCACTTGTGTTTATCAGATTTGGTGGTGACATAATCAAGCAATTTTCTCGAGACAACATTTCCTCTCTCTATGTGTTAGGCAGAGGCTTTAAAAACAATTGATTATTTTGTACGAAAAAAAAAGGGTTGAATGGACCAAGGTTTCGACTGTGCGGCAATTCAGAGTTGCACAGAAACCAATCTGGGCCTGTCGTTAATGATATTTTAATTTGTATTATCAAGATGTCAAACGGGCTAACCTGTGTCATCTTTTCCCTGTTGGCTTTGGGGTTGAGGGGAGCCTCTGTGAGAAGGACTGGATGCTCCTCTGGTGCGACACGAAGTTCATTGTAGAATGTGTGATGCCAGATTTTCTCCATATCGTCCCAGTTTGTGACGATACCGTGCTCGATGGGGTACTTCAGGGTGAGGATACCACGTTTGCTCTGGGCTTCATCACCAACATAGCTGTCTTTTTGTCCCATACCTACCATGACACCCTGTACAAAGGCAATAAGAATACAATATACATGAAAAATGACAATACTGAGTATGCCCTAAGGTAAAATGATCCACCCCCTATATCCAGATATCATTTGAGAATTTCACGTCATAACGGAAAATCAAACAAATTAATGCACCCTAAAGTCTCTTGAAGATCTATTTATGTCGCAACATCTTGAGCAGTAGACAGGTAGAGCTTAGTTGGAAGGCAATATGCTATTAACCATGATTAAGTAAAAGTTTCATCGAAATTAAGTTCAAATTGACTGTTTTACAGTATTTTGATTTTTATACCTCCGCCAACGAAGTTGGCAGTTATGTACAATTATGTTTTCGCCTTCGTTTGTCTACTGGTTTTTTTCTTCTGTTTTTGTTTGTTTGTTTGTTTGTCTTTCTGTTTGTTTGTCTTTCTGTTTGTTTGTCTTTCTGTTTGTTTGTCTTTTTGTGTGTGTGTTTGTTATCAAGATATCTCAAGAACTGATGCTTGGATTTTGATTAAATTTGGCGTGTGGCTTTGTTACAACTTAAGGAAGATGTGATTAAAATATGAGACATATTAGGGAAGGGTGAAAATGGGGGTGGGGACATGTTTTTGCTTCTCTTTGTTTGTCTGTATGTCATCTCAAGAACTGATGATTGGATATGGATTAGATAAGGTCTTGTTTTGTTTCTGCTTAGAAGTGTTTAAAATTTGAGACATATTGGAAAATGGAATGGGTGCAAATGGAGGAGATGGGATATTTTGTCTGTCATTAAGATATTTCAATAACTGAAGCTTGGAATTTGATTCAACTGTGTGGTTGGTTTTGCTACTGCTTAAGGAAAAAGTGGTTAAAATTTGAGACAGATTGGAATAAGAGGATGGGGGTAGAATTGGAGGGGTGAGGATATTATAGGGAAAGATTTATCAAGACTTAGCTGAAACTTCTCAATGGAATGTTCTGAACAATAAGCTCATACCATGAAAGAACAGCCGTGCAATCAATTTTCTAGACTCAAAAGAAAATCAAGGGAAGTGATCTTTGGTATCAAGATTTTTTTTTTAGCTTCTACCATGAATGAAATTGATGGAAAGTGAATCTACCCTGGATAAAGTTCTAACAATGAGTGCTTAGCATAAACTAAACTGAAAACAGTGACCAAAAGGGATGATCCGCAAATGTTTAGAATGTAAATGTCAATACAATCAGAGATTGTTTGGGGTTTTAAGTTGGTGGGTCGAGAGTTTCTGAGGTAGATTGTATTCCGGTGGGAATGAACAGGGGCGGAGGTATGTGCTCTGCAGAGTGCTAATAATCTAGTAGAGGCTTGTTATCATATAAAGTACATTTTATTGTAATTTTGTAACATCACAACATTATGTTAACTTATTGTTTTTTTAATTCTTCACCCCCATTCTTCACCCCTATTCTTTAAACACAGCAGTTGAATATAACAAAAGGGAGTTTCAATTTCCACTCCTTATAGCTATATTAGGCAGGAGAAAAAAGTCTTAATGATTTTCAGTGACTGAAATTTAGGACCTAACTTTAAAGATTTACATTAAAGATTTTGGACTGTCCTCTCTTTCGTATATCACTTTTGAATTCAAGTTAAAGATTATGACCTCCGCTAACGACGTTGAACGGAGGTTATGCTGTCGCCTGCGTTTGTATGTTTGTTTGTTGGTTTTTTTGTTTGCCATCAACATATCTGAAATACTTATGATTAGATTTTGATTAAATTTGGTTTTTTTTTTTTTATCTGCCTAAGGAAGAAGTAAATAGAATTTGAGACATTCGAACAGGGAAGGGCCCAAATGGAGGGGTGGGGACGTTTTAGGGTGAGACTGTCTGTTATTAGAAAATCTCAAGAACTGATCATTGGATTTGAATTAAATTTGATATGTGGTTTAATTTTTGTTTAATGAGCAAGTGATTTTAATTATGGACGTATTGGTATAAGGGAAGGGCAGAAATCGAGGGGTGGGATATTTAGGACAAGGTCCGTCAAGACATAGTTGAAACTTTCCAATGGAATGTGGTGAACAATGAATTCATACCATGAAAAGAAATCCAACAATCAATTTTCTGGACTCATAGAAAATTAATTCAAATACAAACAATTGGTTTCTGCCATGAATGGAAAATGATGGAATGTGAATCTCAACTGAAAGAAACTCGTACAATGAATGCTTAGCCTGAATGAAACTAAAAACAATGATGGTTTTAAAAGAAATCTTCAAGTCTTAAATCTGAAAGAAGTTTTAAAGTGTGCATAGTGCAAACCATCAAGTTACAGGTCAAAACTTGATTGAATCTTGGTGGGCCTAGGATTTCTAAGGTATATTACTACATGTTGGGTATGGGGATCAAATGGAACTCGTAAAATATTCTAGGCATGTTGGAATTGGAACGGGCGGAGGTATGCGCTCTACAGAGTGCTGATATTCTAGCTTGTAACATTCTGAAATACTATAATGTCCATATGTCCCACATGGAATCCCACCCTATGACCCACATGGATCCCATCCTCTTATATGTTCCACATTAATCCAACCATATGTATAACATCCCTCCCTATATCCCACATGGCATCCCTCCCTGTGTCCCACATGGCATCTCTCCCTATGTACCCCATGGCATCCCACCGTATGTTCCGCATCAGTGGCTTCCAACCTGATGTCCCACATGGCATCCCCTGATGTCCCACGTTGGATCCCACTATAAGTTTCACATGGTATCCATCCCAATATCCCAATGACATCCTACTGTATGTTCCACATGTCTCTGTGGCTTCCTACCCTATGTCCCACATAGCCTCCTACACTATGTTACAAATGGCATCCAAACCTATGTCACACTCTTGTGTTACTCGTGGCATCCCACCCCATGTCCCACATGGCATCCCACCCCGTGTCCCACATGATATCCCATACCATGCCACATGACATACCATGCCACATGACATGCCATCCCATGGACATGGCATTCCACCCAATGACCCTCATGACATTCCACCATATATACTACATGGCATTCCATCCTGTTCCACATGGCATCCCACCCCATGCCCCACATGGCATCCCACCCCATGTCTCACATGGCATTCGGCACTGTTTCACATGGCATCCCACTCCATGTCCCAGATGGCATCCCACCCCATGTCCCACGTGATATCCCATAGGCTACATAAGAAGTATCATCCTAGCTATCACAGTCCCTGATTGAGCATACTATGTATAAAAGTGTCATTTCGTATAATAACTTGTTGAATAGGAAGAAAAGGCGAGAGTTAAATAATTATGCCCAATATAGCCCTTGGTGTTACCACATGATATATATTATATCATATGTCCCGCATGGTCCCCATCCATGTCCCACATGGCATCCCTCCCTATGTCCATATGTAGTCATATCCTGCCACTCTCCCTGACTTAGCATACTAAATACAAGTCTGGTCAGTTCATACACTGTGGCAACTTTATGCAAATGCCCACAATAATAAAGGCGGAGTTTAATAATCATGCCTGATACAACCGTTGGTGCCCAAATATTTTGAAGAATTTTAAGGATTTTAAATCTCCAGACGCTTGAGGATCTCTGAAGAATATTGAGAAATTATATCATTTTACATCTTCTAAGGAAATATCATATGTTTTGTAGACTTTTTAAGTTAACAGTCTTCAATCTGTCTTAAGTGTCTCTGAAAAACTTTTGACATTTTGTAAGGAAATTCTAACCTTCCCTAAAGGATATCTGAAGAAACTGTTAACTTTTTCTGAGGAACTCTGAATTTTTTTAAAGATTTTCTTAGGAATTCTCAAAAAACTAACATTTCTGAGGAAATCTCAGGAAAAACTGTAAACGGCCGGACGGACAAAATCGCCATTACATAGGTTCACATTATGCTTCGCATGCTCACCAAAAATAGGAGTGACATTAGCAATTCTTTAATCACTAGGAACAACACCAATATCGAAGCACTTTGAAAAGATAATACTCGGGGGAACAGAAAGAACATCAGAACACTCATGTAAGACAGCAGGATGTATATCATCTGGACCGGGTGTTTTATTTGAATTCAAACCCTTCAACTTCTTAGACACAAAATCAACGGAAAAATCAACATCCTTAATAATGGAGTGCGCACTAAGATAATCCACAACATCATCAGCAAGGGACTCATTAGTAAAAACAGACACAAAGTAAGTCATTTAAAACCTCAGCCATATCCTTACCACTACTAGTAACACGATCATTACCATGAAGGGGGACCAACAAACTCCTTGGTTCGAACTTAAGAATGAAATGAATTAGGATTAACCTTAACCTCTTTGGACAAACGTTGTTTGTTTTTTCTTCAAAAAGCACTTTAGTATCTCTTATCAAACCCTTGGTGAACTTTTCATAATCCTTATATCTATAGCTCCGTAGGACACCCACTGTGTTCATAACAACGCCAACTTCTTCTTTTTTCGAACAGCCCGAAAAACACTGACATCTACACTGGCCGACTAACCTGCAGACTCTCTGTAATGGGACAAAGCTATTCACACCCTCCCAAACTTTAGATCGGAAAACATCCCATGCTTTAGAAGGATCTTAGGTCACAGAGCAAAAAAGTTTAATCGAATGACAAATTATCCTGAAGTGCAGCAAAGTCGGCATTCTTAAAATCTAAAACCGGTTTATTAGTTGGAGAAAATTGGTGAAACAATACAAATCAAAACTAATATCACTACATCCTACCTTACTTAGCACATTTCTAACCATACTAGCACATTTCTAACCATACTTCCTTCACTACTGAAAATCAAATCAAGACAATTGCTACCACGCGTGGAAACAACACATGCTGGGGAAAAAAGCAGTCGGATACAACTTCCAGAAAATCTTTACCATGTGCACCACTAGCTGACTAGTACAAAGATTTCAATCAATGTCTGGAAAATAAAGTCCCCAAAAACAAGAACCTCCTAGAAGCAATTTTTCCTGAAGCAGTCAAGCAATTTCTGATTGTTCTCATGAATTTGGTGATCTATACACAACACCAACAACCACTGAACTATCAAACATCGACATAAACAATAAGCTCACACCATAGGCAATTCGAAAACCAAAAGAAAACTGAGCAGTCCCATCTATGCAATTAAAACTGTCTTTCACTAACAATAAAATACCACCTCTACCATTGAGAGTATCTAATCTGTCTTGCCTGAAAACTGATTAACCTGGAATATGTATCTCTGAATCACTGATTTCACTATAAGTCCAACTCTTAGTAATACCAATTATATCAGGTCTAATAATTGAAACTTCAGCCAAAAACTCATCACGCTTATTCAAGGTGATATACGAACATTCAAAAACATAACCTTAATTCTACCACTAGAAGAACAATCTCTATCCCCAGAAACATGCCTGACAGGTGGTTTAAACTCTCATCCCTGTGACTAGTTTAAGGGACTCAGATCCTAAATTGCCCTATAGACACCACTAGCAAGAACACGAGCACCTTTCCTAGTTACTTATGTAAACCAATCATCTCTCATAAACCAATCAAGTCTGTATTCAAACTTATGCCAGAAATTTACAAAACCGAACTCAAAACAGACGACAAATACTTTCTAGCCAAGTATTAATCAGCATCTTATCTGTCATGAAGGAACTACCCCTACGCGGCAACAGACCAACAAGTAGAACCCTACAACCTGTGTCCTTCAACTTGAATAACAAATCCATGAAACTACGCCTAACAAAATCAACATTTCTCTTTCAAATGTCATTTGTACCAATTAAAACTACGACGGTATCTTCACCCTAACATAAAATCTTAACACGAAAACTAACATCATCAACCTTAGCCCCTGGAAAACACACCCTAATCCTTCTAATACGATCTACTCCACAAAACTCTTGTGTCAACATATCTAACAAGTGAATCCCCTATCCATAACACCTTATCCCTAGCATAATCCACAGGCAACGTACCAGATAATTCAACAACCTCACGGCCAATGGTACCTGTACAATCAATCATCAACTACAGACAACCATTCATCAGGCCTGTCAACTGAACCTTATTCAAGACTTATCTAGCCGAACAGAAACCCTATCAAATTCTTCACCCAAAGAAACATCACGTGTCTGACTATTCACATCTAAACCCCTATCAAATTCTCCACCCAAAGAAACATCACATGTCTGACTATCCACATCTAAACCACAAAACTCGGTCTGCATACTGGCATCAACCTTTTCAACGATACAGTTAAAACCAGAAAGTCTTAACTCCAAAGCCTTTAACCTTATGTACTTTGAACAAACAAATACAAAACTATCAACCATGTTAACCGAAGCTTTCTAAAAACTACATGTCACACCGGACTCCTGAAAATCAATCCACATATTACAGCTATCACAGCAAATCGAACTCTCCATGATCATACAATATAATTAACAGAAGCAGAAAACCAAATGCAACAAACTAAAAGAGGAACAATACCTAAAGAAATACCTTAGCTTTAACATACAATATACTAGCCTACACTCAACACAAGCCTATACACTTATAATTCAAAAAATAACAAAGCCTAACACAACAATACCAAGGCCTAGCTTACAACAACTGAAAGCCTAGCTTACAACAACAAAGTGTGTGTAATAAGATAAGAGTTAGTTTACTATCAGACCACACAAACCAGCATTAACAACAACAAAAATTACACAATGAGGAAACTAATGATAACAACAAAATCAAAAATATGTAGAAAGAATATAAATAACAACAATATGATAAAATTCAGCCTGAATCAAAACCAAAATCCGGATGAAAATTTCCACAAATTGAGAGCACTTCTGTATACAGTCAGTTCACACCAAAGTAAATATTACCAAAAAAGGATATATTTGACATATTTCAAGGAGTGACCATAGATCTATATCCATGAACAGAAACGAACAATAAAACATACTTCCACATTATGCGTTTTCATGATTTTGTGTTTTGTATATTATAGCTCTCTTTGACATGAATTTTGACTTGTATAATATACCTTCTTCCTATTCTGTATGTGTTGTGACGTACTTTTCCCCCTTCAGATGTCAATTTTGCGAGAGTTTCCGGGGGATTTTCCCTATAAACCCTACCGAGGGCTTCGCCCCTGGACCACACCAGGGGCCATAAAGAGGGCCCCTGGATCCCACGTCGAAAAGCGAGCGCTCGCTCGCAGTGACACCTGAACCTGTTAACGGACAAATTTTATCAATCATCCTACCACTGACCAAACGTAAGAAGTAATACAAGAAATAATCAGAATCCGAAGGTCCACGTCCATATGCCAAAAAATGTATATAAATACACTTCCACGAACACTATTAGAATGCTTCACCACCAGACATTACATGCACTAAGTCTAAACTGTTTCAAAGCTAAACTTACTATAGGCTACTTGTTAACATTTTTTCCTTTTTCTCATACATCTTGTCACACTCTTGTTGTCTTTCATGTCCTCGAAGAAGGATTTTTGCGACTTGAGCTATTCAGATTCAGAACTTAGCTTTTCACAGGCTGCCCTGCCCGGTCGACCGGTACGTTTTTTTCATGTCGGAAATATTCATTTCAATCACTTAAGATTCTACAAAAATGGCATTTTGAACAAATCCATTAAGTAAGTATATTCAAAGGAAGAATGATTAACATTCCATACACATACACAATATTTCCCCTACCCCTCATCCACTGAAAACAACATCGATATTCTCCCTGTATATATTAGTGTATGTGTTCATACCTGATGTCTTGGTCTGCCGACGATGGAAGGGAACACAGCACGGGGGGCATCGTCCCCAGCGAAACCGGCCTTGCACATACCGGATCCATTGTCAAGAACAAGAGCTGCAACGTCATCATCCATGATGTACTATTATGAGGGTTTGTGACAAACGTGGGAAAAAATGAAACGAAAATAAAGAGCAACCACTCCCAAAACCGACTTGACTTGGAATGACAGTTTTTAATCGTGTAGAACCTTCGGTATTCGCTTCAGAAGCTTGAAATTCTTATTCCTGCATTCAATGTTTTGTTATATTCAGCTGGCGGTGACAATGCACCAAGGACTAAAGGATAGTCCTGTTGATTATTGGCCACTCCGGACTTTCCTATGCCTATTGAATTATGACATCGTGACTACCTCTGCTATAAGAGATTTCAATTGGAGAGGCAAAATATGAAGGTGTGGACGTGGGGGCATGGAATGCGAGGTAATTTGTCATCAGTCCAGTCCACGCTCCCGATCGGAAGATCTCCTGATTGGGAGAACGAGACATGCGCAGTGACCATAATTTAAACTGTTGCTAATAAGTTCAGCCTTTATTTTTTTGCTTGTCAAATTCTGTAATTCTACTTGTATACTTTGCAAATGATATTGGAATTAATATTTCTGAATAATTTGAGTTTTTGCTGGTGAATAAAATGTTAAAATCTGCTCTTCAAAAATTATTGAAAGCAACTTTTGAAGATTACGTTCAAATTTCCAGGTGAAAATCAAATTTGCGCTGGTGAAAATTGAGAAAATAATTTCATCGTTGTGTTACACCAGTAAAATTTGAATATTTTGCATGCATTTTTCCTACCTTTGGCCTAAACCTATTTTACCGTTATGTATTTTTTTAGAGAGATTTTGATGTGAAAAGATGCATTGTGGGTTATAATGACAAGAAATCCCTATTCCATATTTCCCGTCGGGAGCGTGAACGGGACTCTTTATGGGAGAATATTTCCTTTCACCTGCGAGGTCTGAAAGCATACGGTTGTCGAAATTACACCTTTAAATATGTTAATTTCTAACCCTCAGGAATTGGGTGTATTGTGTTATTCAGACATCTGAGTGATGATTTATAAGAGTAGCTGAAATAGATCAATTTTCTCATCAAAATAGCCAAGTATTGTCAATTATGCAGAAAATAGGTTAAATAAGCTTGGAAAATAGCTGAAATCAGCTAAATAGCTGAAGTCTCACATGTCTGGTTATTAGTGAAATTCATCTCCGACAGTCAGATTGTTTATTGGAATTATCAACCAGGGATAAAAAAGCTGATAAGGATGGGTGAATCGAGGAGTGTAGCTTATAACATTCCTGTCTATTTTCTACTAAGGTTTTAGGTAGTCAAAAGTTGTAACAACTGATAGGTGTGCACAGGAGCATAACAAAATTACAAGTGAAGAGTATTTTGTAGGGAGCGAGTATTGAAGGCCGACAGACCATGAATGCTGGTGAAAGTTTATTGCCTTTTATGGTCATTTTAAATTCACTATACTCGGAGCTAGTCTTATCGACAAAGCGGTAATGAAATTTGTTATGCAACACCATATGGTGAAGAAAGTAACGACTTTTCAGAACCATGACCCCGGTTATAAACCAGCAAACGTATGCCTTAGCTCACAAAATTTGCATATCATGCATATTTAACGCCATCTTACATGTCTTAGAGTCGTTAAATTGTTCAAAGAGTATACTTAAATAGAAGATCAATGATGTAGTAGTTCAAGATATATTTTAGGTGTGGGTTTAAGCCTGTTTTTTTGAGTGGGTTTCGCCCTTTGGCTACTACACCCAACCCCCCAACCCCGCTCCCCTCCCCCACCCTCCACAAGCCATAAACTCATTTGAAGCCATTGCTCAAAATTAAATATTTATTAACAGATTCAATGCCATTTTTCTTTCGTAATAGCTTTTAGAGTCAGGCAAAAAGGTCACCGCCCCCTTTATACCCCCACCACCACCACAAGTAAGATGGTCCGGTAAGATCATGCATACCAGTGTATGCCTCAAACGCGGTGTGTCCGTGTGTTTTGACTGGCGGATCGTCGGTTTCGATTGGCACGACGAGGCAATGTATGCCCGCAAATATAAATGAAACGAGAATTTCGTTATCGGCAAAATAATGACATCGATATCCACGCAATCTTTGTTTGATCAGTCGCAGCTTAAGCATCCTAATTATCTTTATCATTCATTCCGAACTAACAATGTTTGAATTCACTGTTTTCAGGCGTCTTCAGTTGGAAGTTAAAGTGAACTTAGATTCAATGTTTGACCACACGGGAATTTGAAAAATAGGAAGCTTCAAATTTGGCTGAATTTTAAATACTATTTGTCTTCAGGAGGGCCATTCTGAGGGCAAAGTCATTTGACCAGTGCATTAAAAATAGACACGATGCCAGAACATCAATGAAAAGGTACATAAATTTGGAAGTAAACGCCGCCATGCTGGCAACGTCACTTCTGGTTTTCAATTGTCCTCATTGATTGCGAGAATCCGTATGTTTTCGATCACAAAATAATGTCGGCCTCTATGGCTGTATGGTCCGTGCGACGGATGTGTGATCGATAATATGGCAGATATCTCGCAATCAGTAGGAAACATTGAAAACCGAAAGTGACGTTGCAAGCTCGGCGGCGCCCACTTCTGAATTCATTTATGGGACGATACCTTTTCATTCATCATTTTTTAAAATAAAATAGATGCAAATTTATGCAAATCTTAAAGAGAAACCAGAACAGCATTGATGGATGTATCTATTATTCATTTAAGAATTAAAAAAGTTATACACCCAAAAAATAACATCCAAAAACTGATACTCAAAACCCAACAATCAGAATTGCAGAAACCATTGCATGTGGTATTTATAATGCCTCTTGAAGGAAAACGAAATTAACATTAAATTGACAAACAATTCACCTAAATTTTAAGGAAAGCGGTTAAAAATCAAGGTAATGTTGAAGAAAATTTGGTGATTTGTTATTTCGGTCAAATTTGCCAACAAATTTAATAACATTTCAAATGAAGGAAATTTTCCGAAAATTGCACAAAAATGAACGAAGTTTTCCTAATATTGTCAAACGATTCACGGTCATTTGAAGGAAAGTGCCCAAACTAGAACGAAATGTCCCGAAAATCGAAGACAATTGCACAAAAATGGACAAAATGTTCCGAAAATGGAAGAATTTTTTTCAATTAGCAGCAACGTCCTGGCAGTTATCAGGTTATGGAACTTAATTTACCAGTGCAATTTTTCCTCTCATTACCGTGACTGGGATATTTTGGAGGTTCTTTCACCCCTACCCTAAAAAGATAAGAAAAATGTTCTGGAATATATTACAACTTCAACGATATCCAAGATCCTACTTTCGACACCTTCATAATACATATTACAGATCTAGTGTGAAAACAAAAACAATTGAGTAGTTCTAACGTTTAACTTCAAGCTTGGTCTGTTGGTGGTGGTGGTTATTTTCAACTTCAACTTCCAATCAGCTTTCGTAAGAATTTTTCTGGCAGTTTTCAACTAATTGTCTCTCCAATTTTCTTACGTAGGTTTAAGTCTTACTAATGGAGTCATAAAGCTTGGAAAGTACTTTCTTCATGTGTTCTTAGAACTATAGGCCTTATTCAGACTAAATATATCAAAAAGATTGAATAGTTGAAAGACGCAAAACAGTCTGCGTCGTAGCTTCCTAGTACTGTCGATGTCACGTGCGTACGTACCGTGCATAGCCCTTCACCGTACCTCACCTTCCACAAAGTGCAACAAAATGTATACCTTCGCTATTTTGCTGTAATTTTTGGAAAACGAGTGGGCGATACTGGAATCAGGGATTATAATTCGGATACCTCAAAAGGTGAAAAGAAATTTAAAGCCCATCACCAAACAAAAAACAACAACAACAACATTATACATTTTAGGTCATTTCAAGCTACCTTTTTACGATGTTGTAGACGATAGATACGCAAAATTTAAGCCTTTTAAAGCAAAGTTTCATAAATTTTCCAACAAATTTCGGAGGATGTTGAGTTAATTACTTTAAAACATTTTGACATTTGCGTATAATGGCTGCGTAATTTAAGCGTATCAATGATGTCTAATGTTTAAAAGAAGACTTCCAGTGGGCACTCAATAACTCTTATGGACGGGCCGGGCCATACCTACCTGATGTATAACCTTTAAGCTCAGCATCCCTTTAAGGGATTTTGAGCTTAAGCATGTGCTAACGCAAAATCCAGATTTTCGCTCGGGAACGAGTGCTATTTTTGCAGCGCTTATCATACCCTGTGCTTTTCTTCGACATTTTACTGTGTTGTCATGTTTGCCTTAAATAGCTCTATCCGTTGATGCAATAACAGTTTGTATTGGTGTGTAGTTTGAACTTATCAGCTTATTTTGCATTTGAAATCTCACCAAACATGACTTAAAAAAAATCGGTTTTTGATCGGCGCAATCCGAATGAATTTAGCGTATATAATAACATTGACTATATGCTACCGAACACTTCCGATCGAAAGAAAACTCTACTTTCATTAGTTCGAGCCACAGTCTGCAGGTCTGACGCATGCACTAATTGGGTTTAATATCCCATTCGGGATCTGTCTCACACTTGTAGTTGTTAGCTTGTTTGGCCTATAACTATTAAAAGCTCAAGAATGGCTAAACATTCCTGAATAGGCTATCCTATCCATATAGCGCAATTGAGTAACTCGGGCTATAAAATCACCAAAGTGTAAATCACGCATGGCTTGACACTGCTTCACAAGAAGTTTTTTTTTTCTCGTACAGATGATAAAAGACTGTAAAACTGATGCATAAAATCACTAGATTATCTGTGATGGGTATCTTAAAACGGATTAGTTCAGGGGTCCAGTAAGTCCATCTTATATGAAATACAACGTTGAAAGAATTTATAAAATCGTTTTAGTTATATTTTGTTATAATGATTGGCAGGTGGAAGTGTATTTGTGGGGTGCTATTAGGCGTAGATGCTATTATTGATAAATTGTGATTCATGAATTGCGATAATTAATCATTTGTTCAGAATGGCTAATATATTAGCAATATGAGGAAAATATAAGTGGCGCCGGCAAGGGTGTGTATGGGTGGGGGAGGGGGGGGGGGATTGTTCCCCCTATCTTAAAATTGTCAAAAAATTAAATGGTTTTGTTGTATATTTGACAAGATTTTTAAGCAATTTCCTGCCACCTCAACCACGAAAACCGTAAGACTTTCGGGACTCCGCCCTGGACCCCAACTGGAGCCTTAAGCGGACCCCTGGAACCTACGCCGTTGTGGCACACGCTTCTCGTGCGCTACAATTTTATCTATGTTCCCAGTAAATTTGTTCTGGCGGCGCCACCGGAAAATATGCCATAGTTAAAATCATGTCTTGTTGCAGGGATGTAAAATCCATCTTGATTTTATACAACGGTATTTTGCTGTTAGTATGTCTATCAAGTTATGATTTCAATTTCACTTAAGAGCAAACATTGTTAACAAAATTTGCATCATATTGCTGTTGAGGCTTAAGTTTTTTAGACGTACTTGAAAAACAGTTTTCACATATTCAAACGAGATTAAAGCTCCACTGTAATACGCAGTGGGGCAACTAGAGTCCTGGGGTCCGTGGGGATCTTGGCCTCTGCAGCGACTAAGCGATGTCGGAACGACGGCGGCAAGGTGCAGGGGCACCACGTCTGGCCCTAGAGTAGCCTACACGGGGAGCACAATGTGCCCTTTTAAATTTGTGCGGACGGGGGCAGGAGGTGCTTTTTTGAAAGTTGACGGCGGACTGGACTGTAGGTGCCCTTTTAAAACTTATATGAAATTATTCTTTTAGGTCATTCTTGAAGCTTAAAAGCAAATAGAAATCCACTCACTCACCACATGCTACATAATACATAGAGATTGTTACATACATTTAGTATTTATTTAACAAAATTAAAACATGCCATTTTACCAGGGGCACCGACACCGAGGGCCGTGGTGGGATGGGGCATTCTCCCAATAACTTTCTAAGCAGCATTTTTTTTTAAAGAAGTCTTTTACCTATTCGCCCGATGAATAATTGTCAATATTGGTCCTGGCTTCCCAATCTCAAACCCATAGACGGAATTTGCCTATACCGAAATTTGGAGAAGTCAACAGTGTTTATGTGTGTGGCTGAAAGGGAAAAAGGGGGTTTAAAAATCACGCTAAGATACATCACATCACAATACAAAAGTACCGTTTGGACAAAAAGTGAGGGCGGGGAAGTTCTCCCTCTCTCCCCCAGATCCCGTCTATGCTCAAACCATATGTGTAGGAGCCATGGGGCAATGGGGCACGTTTCCCCCACAATTTTGAAAACTGACAAGACTTCCCCCTTTTTTTTAATGAAAAGTGCCACTCAATTACTGTTAAAAAGGGACCTAACTTGATTTTCTGCCCCCTTTCCTTCTTCCCTGCAACGAGTTCCTTCCGACACCCCTGACACTTTGGGCCCCATAACAAAGATATTGCAGTGTCATTGTTCAGGGCTAGACCCAAATCGATTTTGCCCAGGGCCTGCAAAGTTTACTCACCCTTCCGGGCTTCTCAGCATTTTGTTGTGCCACTGCATGTTAATCAAACTTAAATTCCTTTTTCTTTTTTTAACCCCAATGTACTGATGTCTCCTAGAACGATTCTTCATGCGTAGTCACCTTATTCTCCGGATTAGGGCATGAGAGCATGTACGTTGAAAATCGTGCCACACACACAATAAAGAAAAAGTCAATGGCCTATCAACATGTGTCCACAAAATTAGTCGCAAACTCATTCCGATATCAAATCTGTATTTATTTATTCTACAAAATCGATAGAGCAACAGTCGAACTTGTCTACTTGTGTTTCGCAAAGAATAAAACATTAGGTCTTTCGTAAAACCATGAAATTTTCCCCAATTTTTTTAAAATAAAAAAACAGAAAATGAGTCATACACGATGCGCGACTTTGAAAAATAAAAATAAATACACCTAATAACACATCAAAACGCAAGCGTACAACGTGATGGCCTGCGCCCTTCTTCGGGCATTTTGTTTGTCACTTTATTTAGAATGCTCGCGCATTTATAAGCATACACGCTCATCGACAGAGCGTCGTATTTCGCTCGAGCATGTTCGAATTACGCACATGTCCATCTTATACAATTATTTGAAAGAGGACTCAAAAAAATAAAAAATTGGTGAAGTATAAGCGTTCAAAAATCTTATTCATTATTCAATCAAAGGAAATGATTTTTGAAAATATAAACATAAAACATGTAAAACATAAAAGGTTGATTGAAGCAAAGAATGAGACAACGATTATTTGTGGTGATTGTGTCGAACGTACATCCAGTACAACCTATCTGGGAGTCTGCATCGATGATAAGTTATTGTTTTCTAACCTATTTTGAAGATGTTGTCCAAAGTATATTATATTGTCTGTACATTAACCTATATTGTTTCTTATTTTCCTCCTGAAACCAGGATTAAGATATTCGCAGCCTCCATCTTGCCTATCATTTATGTAGTTCCAGTTTGGTGCCATTTTTTAAAAGTAAAAGATACAAATATAATCAAAAGTTTCTCGAGATACTGTATGTTCCAATAAATTATGTTTACTTATACGTAAAGTCTACGATGCAGCAAAGAAAGAATTTGGCAGACTTGCCGAAAACATAGTTTCAACGAAAGACCACCCATCCATGTGCAATAAAACAAATTATAATCTGAGAAACCCAGCCACCATCTGCCATCCCAAGTTTTAGAACAACAGTTTTTAAAAATTCATTTGCATATAAAGCTACAATTTCTATTCATTTGGGTATTTTGGAGCCCTTACTATAACCCTTTTTAACTTATCATTTTGTATTCATTTTCATATCTTTAATCGTTTTATTGTCTCATTTTCTACATTCTTTCCTTTCGTTCATTGTATATTATTGTATTATTGTATTTTCCTATCGATAAATTGTACATAATTTATACTGGAAATAAATTAATAATAAAATAATTATATTCAAGTTTAAAGCTCTCTTATTTTTGCAGATGTGTGTAGAAATGACTGGCAGACTGGCTGACTGGTGTAATTAAGTCTACCATGGGAAGTTGGCGCCTTCATTCTTACATACTTAACAATTGTTAATGCATTTTAAAGTTATTTTATTTTATTTTCATTATCTAAATTATTTTTCATCGAAATTTCTTCAGGTGGTATATTACTGTATTATAAATACCCTTCCTAGATTCAGTTCTACTACTTTTGTTTTTAGAGAGAGAGCTGGAGAGAGAGAGAGAGAGAGAGAGAGAGAGAGAGAGAGAGAGAGAGAGAGAGAGAGAGAGAGAGAGAGAGAGAGAGAGAGAGTTGAACACGCAATTACAATGACGGGGTCGTCACCTGCGTATTCGCTTATGATAGTACAAATGCTATCACGAAACGCTTAATACGACCCGGACGAGAACACAGGTACGACGTACGGACAGACATAACATCGACAACCAAGTCAATGTCCACGGCCTTTGATAACCAGTTGTGGTGCACTGGCGTGTCTACCCACCCCAGGATTGAACCCGGGCCTCGTGGTCTGTAGACAGGTATAATAACCGCTACACCACAGTAGGTAGATATTTTTGTTTTTATATGTCCCATGCATTTTTAGGCCACACAATCGCATGACAAAGTATGATAGAATACATACAAAGACTTTGAGGAATCTGGGGCTATGACATCACAACTAGTCTGATTGTAGTCGTTTCTACACAAATGATTCCAAACTTTAAACTATAGATACCTTATTTTGGGGCTGTCCTCTTTTTCAGAGAAGACAAGTGTCCAGCAGCACAGAGAAGCAACATGCCCTTTCAAACATTGAGAGACGATCCTCTTTCAAAGATTATATATCCGATATCTTCACACAAGGAAGTAACAATGATCCCCTAAATTGTGAAATTTTCCCTAAAGACAATATTCATGGCCCAACCTGCCAACAGCCCTACATTGTTTCCTACCTGCCTATACTACACTCCCTCGTTTTCCCGCTTATATATTTGTAAAATCTCTTAAAATAGGTCATTGGTATATCTGTATATAGAGTATGCGAGCCATCCCAAATTTCTTTGTTAAGTTCATATATCAGTATATTGTGCCCATAAGTTCCCTTATTTTAACATATCTTTTTATTGAAATGTTTAATAAAGGTAACACAACATCATTTGCTCTATGCAAGTTTAAATAATCCACATTTCCATAATAGGGCACTTTTCATTTGGGGTCCAAGAAAAACGTACCTTTGCCGCTGATCAGCTGAAGACCGAGTGGGGTGAGATTTTCCCTATAAAGCTATACTGCTGTCAAATGCTTTCAAAATACGTCGTCGGAAGAAAAAAACAATTCCTGTGCCCCTCCCAGATTCGAACATCTTCGCCACTCTTGATTATGAATATTCTAAAAAGTAAATCAATAAGGAGCTTCATATTCCCCACTTGATGTCATTTACAATCAAACGATAATTTGACAATAATCTGAAGTGTGCCAACATTGAAAGGGAGGAGACTTAATGGGAGGGGGTCGTCAAAAGTGATACGGGCGCGGTATTTTTGTTGTTGTTTTTTCCAAGTCAAATAATTTCGGTGACTTGCAGCGTGGCGGATCAGGTCAACCACATTAGGTGTAATAACCAGAAAACCAAAGGTTTTGAGGTTCCGATGCGTAATATGGATTTTAAGTTATAACTATTCTTGTATACTAAATTTGATCACCCAATGCATGGGCTCAAAATGATAACAAAACAAAAAAAAAGACACAGTATATACTCACAAGAATGGGATCTTAAAATTAATTAAATTTAACCATTTATAGCCCATTTACAGGTACGCACTAACTATACCAATATAATTTCCAAATATGAAACAAAACTGGCATGCTGTTGTTAGGATATAAGCATTTTAAGGTGTTAGCATTAATCCCCGCCTACTCATTAATATGCATGACATCGCCACCAAAAACAATAGGGCACATTTGCGGGCCATGGGATATCTGTGTGCCACATATATACACACACCCACCCATGTATACACACTTACTCACACGTACACATCCACACATTGGAAACTACCTGAAGCAATCGTTCTTATTTCGGTAGAAAGTAAAAAGAAACGAAAATGTAGACGCTGAATGACTGATCTAACAATGACTGATCCAACAATGACTGATCCAACAATGACTGATCCAACAATGACTGATCCAACAATGACGGATCTAACAATGACTGATCTAACAATGACTGATCCAACAATAATTGATCCAACAATAAGTGATCCAACAATGACTGATCCAACAATGACTGATCCAACAATGACTGATCCAACAATGACTGTTCCAATAATGACTGATCCAACAATGACTGATCCAACAATGACTGATCCAACAATGACTGATCCAACAATGACTGTTCCAACAATGACTGATCCAACAATGACTGATCCAACAATGACTGATCCAACAATGACTGTTCCAACAATGACTGATCCAACAATGACTGATCCAGCAATGACTGATCCAACAATGACTGATCCAACAATGACTGATCCAACAATGACTGATCCAACAATGACTGATCCAACAATGACTGATCCAACAATGACTGATCCAACAATGACTGACCCAACAATGACTGATCCAACAATGACTGATCCAACAATGACTGATCCAACAATGACTGATCCAACAATGACTGATCCAACAATGACTGAAAAATGAGAACCCTCAGAGAAAAGCTAATAAAAATATTTTCGAGAGGTGCCATTTCATGGGACAAGAAGTTGAAAAGTGGAAAATTTCAGGAATGGTAGAGAAAGGATAGCACTTGACTATGCATATCCAAACTCGACGAGATTTGTGTCAGTACAAGTTTCATAGGGAACTATTTTACCAAGGACCCACACCAAACTTTGAGTAATTTGGTGAGGGTGTATAACACCTCTTCACTTCAGCCTAAAAAAAGGGCCAAAACCTCTGGTGACCCCATATTAAAGTACTCTCATCCAAGAGATATTAGATGGTACTTTTTGGAAAAATCACAAAAGATGCCAAATCTATAACATTCTGGTAGAAAAAGGACCCCGAACTTGACTCTTTCACCATAGGCTTAATAGGTAAAATAGTTAGTTCCGTGCTACCTGTAGAACCAATTCACACAATGCAGTTCAAATACCACTTTGTAGGGTCCTGGAGCAAGGGCGCTAAAAAAACACACACACACACACACTTCGGACCTAGAAAGTGGTGAAATTTTATTTTCGTAAGCACCCCGGGCGCTTATTACGTCAAATACGGTATATTAGTGTAAATGGTGGGTTCCTGTCATTTTGTGTGCAATGCTTTGTATGCGTGCATGACTGGAATTTTCAGACACAAATTTTGTGAAATTCAAATGAGAAGAGATTGTGTAAAAGGACAGTGCATGGACGTGTCTATCTTTTCGTTTTTGAGGGGGCTTAACAGTAAGCCGCCCCAAATAGACATTGAGGGCCGGTTTCAGATTAGGAAGGACAGAGGCGCAGGAACTTATGAACCCTCTCCCCTCCACCCCCTTTCCACCCCCATCCCTACCCGCCCTGGTAAGGGTTTCTATTCCCCGGTTACATGCATGCTTTATTTTGATGACAAATTGTGGACTTATTTACATCAAATTGAGGGAAAATACGTAAAATTGTTTGAAATTTTGTTTGATTTTGGCAACAGCGTCTGAAAATTTCTTAAAATTGACTTTCCTGGAAAGTGAAGAATTTTCCTAAAATTTGTCAAAAATTTTGAAAAATGAAGGTAATTTAACGAAAAGTGAAGGAGAATTCCCAAAATTGACGATAGAATTCCTTAAAATTCATACAAAATTCGCAGAACTTTAAGAAAATTTTCTCAAAGGAGAATTCCCGAAAATTTCCCCAATTTTTTCCAATTAGAGCGGACGAAAAGGTAAAGAAAGGCATATTTTAAAATTGTATTGCTTTGAAAATCATTGTGGGGTGGGGACCATGTGCACATCTGTCCACAAGTCTAAAGGTTTTTGGTTTTGGTTCTATGTTGTAGATTATGGTCCAAACTTGAAGACTTTTTTGATATAAGTCTGAAGATTTTTATGATTCAAAAGTGAAGATTTTTGGGTCAAAATTTAAGATTTTGTTGCCAAAATGAAAGGTGTTTTATTGTTTAGGTCCAAAATAATGGATTTTTGGCTGTAAAAGTTTTGGTTTAGAATTAACGATAACTGAAGTCGATACGAATACAAAAAAATGCCATCTTCTGTTTTCTGGACATGGTTCATTTGATATTTCATCTAATTATGTTGATGGCTTAGACAAAAAAATGAGGAGGGGATATGACAAGTCCTCCAGCCCCCCTCCCCTCCCCCTTACCAAAATAAAGATTCAATTTCATTCGGTTCAGACTATTCGTCTGAAAGTTTGTGGACGAAATATGTATCTTAAAGCATCCTAAATTCCCAGCATCCTATACGGCTTTTTTCTCTTCAGAGCTTCATAACTATATATGATCAGATAATGAGTGTAGACGTGGGATGGGTAAATTGGTGAAGGTAATTTTTTATGGGGAAATACTTCCTGCTACCCGCGGAAGGAATTCAAAATTGAGCCCACTGAGGCCTAAAGCATGGTCGTCGAAGTTACACCCTTAAATGTGTCAATTTTTTCTGGGATTACTAGTAAGATTGTAAACATCTCAGACAGTTAATACGCTCATTGAACAGTTGAAAATCTCAACCACAGATAAAAAGCTGCCAAGGATGGGTGAACCGAGGAGTAAAGCTTATAAAATTCCTTTCTATTTTCTGCTAAAGTTTTATTGTCACTGTGGGTAGTCAACAGTTGTAAGAACTGTTAGGTGTGTACAGGAAGGAGCATAACAAAATTACAATTGAAGAGTATTTTGCAAGGAGCGAAAGCCGACAAAAGGCAGACAGACCATGAATGCTGGTGAATATTTATTGCCTTTTATGGTCATTTTAAATTCACTCTACTCGGGGCTAGTCCTATCGACAACGTGGTAATGAGACTTGTCATGCAACAGGTATGGTGAAGAAAGTAACGACTTTTCAAAACCATGTCCCCGGTTGTAATCAGCCAAAGTATCCCTTAGCGCACAAAAATTGAATATCATGCATATTCAACGTCATTATAGAGTCGTTGAATTGTTAAAGTGCCAATACTTCAAAATTGAAGGTTATACATCAGGTACATATGGCCCGGCCCGTCCATGAAAGAAATCTTGAAAGCCCCTGGAAGTCTTTTTTCTGTCGTGCCCTCAGGCATCCTTCCTCAGGACACGACAGGACTTGTACTGTAAACTCCATGCTCAAAATCCGCCATTTTTAAAACCTAACTTGAAAAATTAAGAATAATTCAAACATTTTAAAATCAAACTAAAGATTTTGATATATTTACTAAATCTGAAAAATAATACTGCATGACTAATTTATTAAAACAGGAAACAGAAAGAAGTGAAAACCTAAATACCATAATGGATTATATTTTAAAGCCTTAATTACAATATAATTCGGGCACTTCCATTAAAGAAAAAAGGTGAATAATATGTGTTGTCAGATTCCGCCGTTGTTTGCATTGTAATATAACACGACAAATATCAAACTTCTGGATTGACGTATACTTGAAACCGTGAAAACATTAATATGAATTAACTCATGATCCATATATGTGAGGATGAGATATTGTAGTCACTTTGCTGTAGGCAAATTACTGCCTATACCTCCCTGTCACAAGGTGGACGTAAAATCCCACCCTGGACCAGGGCCGGATTTAGCAATGGGCAACGTGGGCAGTTGCCCATGGGCCTCCACAACCAGGGGCCTCCACAAATTTCATGAAGTAAAAAAATTGTAAGGGATGAATGATAATTTAGCAACCTGTTAATTTCCATCGGTAGGAGTGGTAGCAACCTGTTCATTTGTACTGAAAATTGGGCAGGCAAACAGGCTTACAAAATGAAAATTCTTGAACATAAATTTACTTCAAAAATTACAAAATACTGCACCATTTTGCATCGAAGCACCCTTAATTATTCAAAAATTCCAAAGGGGTACACTCCCTCCCTTTAGACCCATCCCCTTAAACACCTCCCCCAGAACGGCGGTCATTAAAGTAGTGTGGGCCTCCACTCCTGAAGTTGCCCATGGGCCTCCACATGTCGAAATCCGGCCCTGCCCTGGACGATTCGTCAAAGAAAAGTCTTGAGTACATAGTTTTTCTTTATTGATATTTGTTATTTTTTTGTTGTTGTTCATGCTATTGTATCATGTTTCTTATATGCGACAGTAATATATTTTGCAAGTAGGCAAAACTAAAGGACTCAAGAATTTTCTTTGTGGCTCTCGGAAATCGTCCAGGGTGCGAATTTACGTCTATCTTGTGACACTCCCACACAATGGCATGGCCACCCCCTTGATATTAGGGGGCTGGTGGGACCCATTTGATGACCTCATATTAGGGGTTAGGGTCATACGTTTTTGGAACGGGACAAAATTTGGTGATTTTTGCATCTGTCCGTGTGTGTGTGTGTGTGTGTGTGTGGGTGTGTGTGTGTGTGGGTTGGTGGGTTTGTGTCACACAACATACTGTACATCACAAAATATCCCAATCTTCGTGTTCAGGTTGGAAAAGTATCCCAAACTGTTTGCTTATACCATAGGTTTCAATGGGACAAATGATTAGTTATACGCTACCTTGATTGCCTGCTACCTTGATTGCCTTGTACGGACTTTTAAAGTTAAAAAAAAATCAAGCCATAAAAGAAGGGGGGGAATCAGAGGGTTGTTAAGATGATGACAAGTTTGACAAAGATCACATAACTTCGATTAGATAGTTGTGGCCCCTTTTCGTGGCTTTAAAGTGGGTATTCCAGTGTCATTCTGAGCTTCGCTTGTTGGGCGGGTATGTTGGCTTGTTTGTAGTAAGTATGTAGGCCTAATAGTACTACAGTGCTGTTTGTGTGAATATTAATGCACAGATCGAAGTGTCAGAAATAAGGGTTTGTTCACACCAGACCAAATGTTGTGCATGCGCGTCATTACGGGGGGTATATGCGATTGTAACTGTTATTGCCTGTCCATTGGATGGGCGGGGCGACGTAATGGGATGAAGACCACGCCTGGCCGCGTGGAGCATGATTGCAGGAAATTGATGTGTTGCTGGAAGTTGTAGGGGCGGAGAATATGCGAGAAAGAGGGGGTGGTGGTTTTTTGTTTTAATACTAAAGGGTTGGGCAAGAAATGCCACGTATGGGCAGAAGGAGGTTTGAAAACTATAGAGATCACGCCATGTCCAAGAGTCACAGGATGCGGGAATGATTAGTTGAATTTTCTTTCGAAAAAAAGTTACGTGCGCTTAGCGAATGAGAGACAACGGCGAAATGTAGCCACGCACTCCACTAGTAAGTTGGTCGGAGAGTGACATGTAAAGAAACATGTTGATCCCACAATATGCATAGGCCTATTTATCCCGCGATAGGTCTTTGCCAGCTCAAGACAGCAGGCACTTCAAATTAAATGCTGAAAATAGGAAGAAATAATAAATTGATTAATATTTTTGACCTTTTGTTGCAGGTCTTTATGTGTCGCCGTCACGTGACAATTGTGCATCTTTTAATATTTTTGAATTATGTAAATCATAAAAATAAGAAAATGTTTTCGGCAGGTCAACTGTCTTCACGTGAAAATTGGGCATTTTTTAAGGTTCTTTAATATTTTACTTAAGTGAAATTTGTATAAACATCTCAGTTTTGAAAGGATATTGGGCTACAAATCAGTCTCAATAGATACCAGAAGAAAATGTCAAAAAGTGAATTAATTGATTTGTCATTCCTGCGCAGATATTGTTCACAGTTTTAAAATTGGTTCTTCAAGACATAGATTGTAATTTCTGCATATTTTTGAATTTTAAAAATCTTAAAGGCAAGATATCGTGCTCTCATGTAACATACAATAACAGTCAGCGTTTCTGATTGGTCTTACCTAATTAAGGACAACCAATCAATATCTGCACCCCCTTCCCCCACACACACACACTCATCCTTCCACACCACTCCCCCGCATCCGTTTTAAAGTAAAATGATATAAGAAACAATGTGATTTTTGGAAAAATGTGGCCAAAAATTTTAAGCTGAAGCTTTAATTTTTAACTTGTGGGTTTGTAAGCTAACACTAAATTTTCCAACCTTAACTCGCACTTTTAAGCCTAACATTAATATTTTCAATATTAACGCAGATATCTAAGACCTAAGCTGTGAAGTGTCAAACCTTAACATGCATTTTTAGGTCGAATATTGATTTTTGTAAACCCTAACACCCAGGTTTTTTAAGACCTAACAGTGAATTTCAAACCATAACCTGCATTTTTAGGCCAAACACTGATTTCGTTTAAACCTAAGCAGAATTTTAAGATCTAAACTTTGAAATTTCAAACCCTAACGTGCATTTTAGGTCAAACACTGTTTTATTTAAATCCTAACACAGATTTTTAAGACCAAAACTTAAGTTTGTTTAGCCCTCGCGCGGATTTGTGATCATACAGTATATATAAATGAAAGATATGACATATTAAGCGACATTTTTGTAAGCAAAGCGGACTGTCTGAGTGTCTGTGTGTGTGTGTGCGCGCGCGCGTGCGTATGCAACAATCAATTTTGTGTCGCTTATAACTCAAAAAGTGTAATACACACATGAAACAAAATTAGTGGACGGGTATGCCCCTGGCGGTATGGCCTTGGCCCGTAACTTTTGTCTCCAAGGTTTTGGGGTACAAAGGTCAACGGTCACAGGTCAAATGAAACAAGTTTTGGTATGGCTGTATCTTTTGAAGGAATTACTTGCTATCTTTAGAATTGCATAGGTGGGTAGGGTTTAACATTCTAACAAACATTAAGTATAATTGGAGGCCAAAGGTCATGGGTCAAAGTTTAAGAATTGCTTTTCATGCAAATTTTGCGCCATTTTAAACTCAAAAAGTACAAGACCTATACCAACCCTATATGTTGTACCATGATACCTTGGTACATGAATTTGTGTCCCCTGAACTCTGGGGTCAAAAGGGCAAAGGTTAAAGGTCACAAAACTATTGACCACTTTTCATCATTTTCCCCTATAGTTATTATTATTAGCTATTTCCGCCACTATGCTGTATCAAATAAGGTGATGAGATCAGCAACTCCGTGGATTGCTTTCTTGTTATATTTTTTGTGATTTCGTAGCCCTGTGTAGACCTGATAAAACTTAAAGACTGGGAAGGAAGTGGATTAAATCTGAACTAATATGGTTAGGCCTAATAATTTCGAAATTTTACCTTCCAATCGAGAAGAGGGCATGTCACCGGTGAAATGAAAACTGTTTTTTGAAACAGAAATAGGTGATGATTTTTTTTTTAGATACCTGGATATGTGGCCAGAATTTTCAGTTTACCCCCGTGACTATCTCGACGCTCCTGGGTGGGTATACGATACGTTGAAGATTTCATATTCCGACAGTCACACCCATTTTAATTAACGAGGCATTTCCGAGAAAACCCTCATAAATTCCATTTTAACTCAACGAATGGCAGAAGAGATGAAATCTTAAATACTTGTATGGATGAGAGTTCTGGATGAGCAGGCACTATACATTCGGGGTTGTCTGCTTGCCATCAAAATACCTTAAACATGTGCAGTGAGGCGTATAGACGGTATATGCATACCGATGGTGAAACACTCCCATTTCAAATTTGAACATTCGTGAGAGAGGCTGCTCTTTAGATCTTCTGATTCTTTTTTTTTTTTATAAACACATCTTAAATAGTACATCATGGATGATGACGTTGCAGCTCTTGTTGTTGATAATGGATCCGGTATGTGCAAAGCCGGTTTTGCTGGAGATGATGCCCCCCGTGCTGTGTTCCCTTCCATCGTCGGCAGACCAAGACATCAGGTATACGAACTTCCTATTTCTTAACTTATATAGGCCTATACAGGGGAAAATGCGAGTAAAACCGTGCTAGAATTCGATAGATATTAAAGAGGTTGGGGTGGAGGTGGAGGAGGGGGGTGGGTCACACCGCACACGGATAGCAAACATTCACACACACACACACACACACGCGCACACACACACACAAATCATTATAAATAATATATTATAGAAATAAGGATAATTATAATCAAATTCCTGGAGTAAACGCGCTGATTCAAGGCAGGACTTTTACAGATTTTGTACTGTCTGCTGATGATTATAATAATGATTGTTTTGTGTTTAAAAGTTCAAATGTCACTTACAACACTTACTATCCTTTACACTGAAAGCAAGTTATAATATGAGAATGTATATTACTTTGTTTATGCTCGCACTATATAGATAAAATCATCTCTTAAGATCAAATTTTCAAAAAAAGAATTAAGAGGATCAGTGTACATGGACGTTAAGGAATGAAATTGGATCAAAAATACAAGCCGAAAGGTACAGGCTATAGCTACACTTGAAATGACAACCATAGCAATTGGTAATACTAACCTGATAACTATCTCATCACCCACATATACATATATGTGGGGATGAGATATTGTAGTCATAGTGCTGTATAGGCAAATAACTGTCTTTACCCCTGCACTATATAATAACCTCCTACACTCCATGGCCACCCCCTTGATATAGGGGCTGGTGGAGCCCACAAGGGGGTCTCATATGATATCATATTGGGGTTAGGGTCATAAGTTCTTGGAGCGGCACAAATTTGCTGATTTTTGCGTGTGTCTGTGTATTTGTGTGTGTGTATATGTGTGTGTGTGTGCGCGCGTGTGTAGGTGTGTAGTGTGTGTGTGTGTGTGGTGCGTATGCGTATGCAACAATTAATTTTGTGTCGCTTATAACTCAAAAACTGTAATACACACATAAACCAAAATTGGTGGACAGGTTATACCCCTGGCCCGGAACTTTTGTGTCCAAGGTTTTGGGGTTCAAAGGTCACAGGTCAAATGAAACCAGTTTTTGGTGATAGCTGTATTTTTTGAAGGAATTACTTGGTATCTTTACAAATTGCATAGGTGGGTAGGGTTTAGCATTCTAACAAAATTAAAAAATAATTGGAGGCCAAAAGGTCAAAAGGTCATGAGTCAAAGGTCAAATAAGTGTTTTTAATGCTACATTTTGCGCCATCTCAAAAAGTACAAGACCTTTACCAACCCTATGTTGTACCATGATACGTGGTACATGAATTTGTGTCACAAAAAGGTCACAAAACTATTCACCATTTTCTCCTATAGTTATGGAATGGTAAGTATGACGTGAGCATGAATGGTGTCATACATTAGGGTACGTTAAATGTGAAAAACTTTCAGATGTTGTTTCAGTGATTAGGGTCAATGGTCAGAGTTCAGAGGTCAAATATGTGATTTTAGGGATTAATTATGCACTAAATAGTACATTTTTGTGCCAAGAGATATATAGCCTTTGAAGAAAAAAGTGTTCAATGTTTGAAAAAGCAGGTTTCATCTCTAAAAATGGCACTATTTCTCTCTCAAAAAGGGTCCTTTTAAAACTTTTGACGTGCCCCTCCCCCTACCCCCTCCCCTCTCCCCCCGGCCCGGTTCCGCCGACTATGGTTGCATTACCATGGATGCGAGCTTTTTTAAATAGGAAAGAATACAAAATCTAACAAAATTTGAGGTATTTCGCATGGAGACTAACCACCCCTATGGTTGCCATTTCAAGTGGCCTATATATTGATACTCTTGCTCACATCATTAATCACGTGATAACGTAAAGTCTGGCCAAAATGATCGAGGAAAACGGTCCTCAAAAAGTTGATGAACCTTCCTGACATGCCTGACCTTACTGACATGTCTGACCTTCCTGACATGCCTGACATGCCCTTCCTGACATGTCTGACCTTCCTGACATGCCTGACCTTCCTGACATGCCTAACCTTCCTGACATGCTTGACCTTCCTGACATGTCTGACCTTCCTGACATGTCTGACCTTCCTGACATTCCTGACCTTCCTGACATACCTGACCTTTCAGACATGCTTGACCTGCCTGACCTTCCTGACATGCCTGACATATGCCTAAACTTCCTGGCATGCCTGACCATCCTGACACACCTAACATACTTGACCTTTATGCCATGCCTGACCTTTCTGACATGCCTAATCTTCCTGACATGCCTGACATGCCTGATCTTCCTGACATGCCTGACCTCCCTGACATGCTTGACCTTCCTGACATGCCTAACATGCCTAACCTTCCTGGCCCGGTTCCGCCGACTATGGTTTCATTACCATGGATGCGAGCTTTTTTAATTAGGAAAGAATACAAAATCTAGCAAAATTTGAGGTATTTCGCATGGAGCCCAACCACCCCTATGGTTGCCATTTCAAGTGTGGCCTATATATTGATACTCTTGCTCAGATCATTAATCACGTGATTACGTAAAGTCCGGCCAAAATGATGGAGGAAAACGGTCCTCAAAAAACTTGATGTGAACCTTATTGACATGCCTGACCTTACTGACATGTCTGACCTTCCTGACATGCCTGACATTCTGACCTTCCTGACATGTCTGACCTTTCTGACATGCCTGACCTTCCTGACAAGCCTAACCTTCCTGACCTTCCTGACCTTCCTAACATGCTTGACCTTCCTGACATGCTTGACCTTCCTGACATGTCTGACCTTCCTGACATGCCTAACCTTCCTGACATGCCTGACCTTCCTGACATGCTTGACCTTCCTGTGATGCCTGACCTTCCTGATACACCTGACACACTTGACCTTTATGACATGCTTGACCTTCCTGACATGCTTGACCTTCCTGACATACTTGACCTTCCTGACATGCCTAACCTTCCTGACATGCCTGACCTTCCTGACATGCTTGACCTTCCTGTGATGCCTGACCTTCCTGACATGCCTGACCTTCCTGACATGCCTGACCTTCCTGATACACCTGACACACTTGACCTTTATGACATGCCTGACCTTTCTGACATGCCTGATCTTTCTGACATGCTAAACCTTCCTGGCATGCCTGACCTTCCTGACATGCCTAACCTTCCTGACATGCCTGACCTTCCTGATACACCTGATACACTTGACCTTTCTGACATGCCTGGCCTTTCTGACATGCCTGATCTTTCTGACATGCCTAACCTTCCTGACATGCCTGACCTTCCTGACATGACTGACCTTCCTGGGCCCTGGGTTATCGCACCCATAGTAAAGTCGCGTATTAAATATTCTTAGAAACTCCAACGAAAAAGAAAGGGCATATACAGGCAGGGTGAAAGTTGGGGCAAAGACCGGGATCTTAAACTGTTAAAAACTTTTGAAATGCGACATTTTAAAAGCCTTTTGTTTTTGGATTAAGCATTTAGCATTAAGCTTTTTAGCGTTGTAACAAATTCTAACGTGCGTATGAATAGCATGCAAAATAAAATAAGAAACTGAAGTATCCCAGTCCACTGACAAATATTTCGTTCGTGTTCACACCATTTGATTAGATTAAATCAAGATTCTGACTGTCAGAAGGCTCGTTATACTCTTAATTCCAGAATTAATCAATTTTAAACAATTAAGGGCACGACGCTTATGAAAATCTGCATGATAGGCCTATCCCAATGATGCTGTTGGAGCAGGTAAGCAACAACAAAAACAATGTATACTACATTATGACACATGCATAGTATATATCATAGCATAGCAAGGTTTAACGTCCCAAAAGCATCCAGTGCTGGACATTATATCAAGACGGCCACGGCCTTTGATAACCAGTTCTGCACTCACTGGTTGCAGACTCACCGGGATACGAACCCGAGACGTGCGGGTGAGAGGACAAAACACTAACCACTACACCACGGAGACTGGAAGACCAATTGGAAAGATATCACTCTCCAAGGCAGAGCTTAGATATGTGAAAGAATATGGAATTTTGAGTAGAATAGTTTTTGAAATTGGTAAAAAGCTTATTTGGTTTTCAAGTTATGATTAAACAAAGTTTCATGATTTGTTAAATTTGTCCGGAATTTGTGACATACTAAGAGGAACACATCTCAAAATCTTTATATAATTCCTTAAATTCAATTCTTCAAATTCAGCCACTTGTGAATTTCAAAATGTTCTTTCTAGATACATGGTGATTCGTGGTGTCAGAAAAGTTCCTTATATTTTGCCCAAATCCAATTCTATATTTAGGACAACATTGACAGAGGAACACACAACAAAAAGTTTTACAAAAGGTAATGATGGATCCTTTCACCATTCATTGACATGATTGATGGCACACAGTATTGCGCAATAACAGCTAAAAATTAAAGATGCTGTAAATTAGTCAATGTTTAACCAATTTTAATGGAATATTTTGCTGTTTTAATGGTTTTGAATTTTTAAACCATTTAAGCCCATGTTGCTCTAGATGTCAACAGTCCTTTAACATAGAGTTTGGTCTAACCTTTTTAAAAGTCACACAATAATATAAGCTAGACTGACAGACAGATATAACCCTATTTTGTTTTGAATTTTGACAAATTCAAAGAATGGTATTCATTGGACCACTTCAAAGAAGACAACACAATTCATTTTGATATGGCCTGGCTTGTGATCATTACGATACCACATATAAGACCTAGCAGACTAGGATGAGGGGATGCATAGTGGGGCTTGCCAGTGTTCACTGACCATTGGTGCGTGAACATGGAACGAAACTCAAATTACAAAGAAAGATCGAGGGGGAGGCTGTATCAATTGTTGTTTTGCAAGATATAGAATAATATGCTAACAGCAACCCAAAGTAAAATTCCAGTTGAGACGAGAATCCCAACTAGGATGAACTGGTCCCAACTGGGATTGAACATATTCCCAACTGGGATTGAAGATATTTCCCAACTTGGAACTGGTTCTGACTTAGACCAGTCCATCCAAGTTGGGATTTTCATAAATTCCGATCGATAAAAATGATCAGTTGGGGAACATCCTATCTGGAATTAACTCCTGCGAGAATTCTTTAATATAAATATTCCGTTTTCATCATGCTGTCGTGTGATGATTCTTAAATCAGAAAGGTGAGCAGTGGGGAGGAAGACGGTGCATGATAAATAATCAAGATAATGCATTTAACCATGCACCAACCATAGAATTACAAGGGAAGGAAAACAGTGTTTCTCTATATATCTTTTCTACAGGAAAATAAAATATACTTGGGAGAAAAATATAGGCTTGCTGCTTGGGCCTCAGTCTGGGTTTGATTGCCCGTACGGTCCTTCAAAGGACTTGAAATAAATCTTAAATTAAACTGTTACTATTTCACGAATGTTGCATTTTGTTCTATTTTACAGGGTGTCATGGTGGGCATGGGGCAAAAGGACAGCTATGTTGGTGATGAAGCCCAAAGCAAACGTGGTATCCTCACCCTGAAGTACCCCATCGAACATGGTATCGTCACAAACTGGGACGATATGGAGAAAATTTGGCATCACACATTTTACAATGAACTTCGTGTTGCACCAGAGGAACATCCAGTTCTTCTCACAGAGGCTCCCCTCAACCCCAAAGCCAACAGGGAAAAGATGACACAGGTGAGCCATTTTGGCATCTTATAATCTTTAGTGAATAAACAGATAGCTAATGAAACTTCAGTGTGTTACAGCAGATCCAATGAACAACAAGATGGTTGACCCACTACTTTGAGACGCCGGGTCAAAAGTTTTACCTTTTTGGCATAGTTCTTTAAAATAGAAAGGCTGCAAGCTTCTGACAAAGAGAGAATTAATCATCAGCTAACTTGGAAACAACTTGGAAAAAGAGAGGCAGGTAGCTCTAGTCTGCTGAGCGTAAGACTGAGATGCTGGTGGTCACAACGGCGATTTAACCAGCGATTTTTCCACAGATATGCAGAACTATACGCTGACATCAAGCGCAGAGGTTTGTCAAGTTATGCATTACACCACCCGAAAGTGGTCAATGGTTGGTGTCCAAGGGCGTAGGAAGCGTAGGGAGAGGGGGGAAGTGGCTGGGGGCTTTAGCCCTCCAGTCAAAATTCTCATATACGAAAACCCCCTTATAAGACTTATTTATACCCACTTTAAATAATATAACTTTATAGGATATTGTCATGTTCTAATTTCTTCGATTATGTTGATAAAAAAGGTAATGTAATTTCGATGGAGACTTTATTACTTCTAAGCACCCTCATAATCATTTCGAGCTGATCGAAGCTGTATTAAACATAACAACCATATAACTTGCTTGATCACTGGATTAATCCTCTAAAGACAGCTATTTTGACACAATTGTAGAAAAATCACGCCATCAATTTACTAACCCCCCTCTTTCCCCTTCTCAATTCAAAAGGCGGCCTACACCCATGATAACGATAATGATAATACGTTTTAAAGGAGCACTAGACCGAACATTAGAGCGCTCGTTTTTGATAATTCCATTAATATAATATCCACAACAGATCAATAAACTTAATGCCTTAATAGCCCACAGGCGACGTGATGGAAAAGGTCACTTGAATATTCATATTAACCAGAAAATTTCTATACCGTTGCGTGCTAGTTAAGCATTTTTTTTAAGGGACCCCCCTAAGAATACGCCCTAACTTTTTGGTATAGTGCTCCTATAAGTCGTATCTCAAAGAGCATGTCAAGAGTTCAAATAATGTACAGGTGTAAGGGATACACCAAGAGATTGAGATTCGCTGACCCCAAACTGGCCTCAAGTTTCGTTGATGCAGTAAATCCACGCTTTTCGTCTCTCCGCAGATTATGTTTGAAACATTTAATTCACCCGCATTCTACGTTGCCATCCAAGCTGTGCTGTCTCTATACGCTTCTGGTCGTACCACTGGTATCGTATTCGACTCTGGTGATGGTGTCTCCCACACAGTACCAATCTATGAGGGTTATGCTCTTCCACACGCCATCCTTCGTCTTGACCTTGCAGGTCGTGACCTCACAGATTACCTGATGAAGATCCTTACAGAGAGAGGCTACTCCTTCACAACCACAGGTAAATTTGATATTGTAATTATTAATATATTTTTTTATCTACATGAATCCGCATGCACGCATGCACGCACGCACGTATACCTTCATACATACATACATACATGCATGCATGCATGCATGCCTTCATACATACATACATACATGTATGCATGTACGTACGTACGTACGTAGGTAGGTAGGTAGGTAGGTAGGTAGATATAGGTAGGTAGGTAGGTATGTATATAAATATATATGCATATATATACATATATACATATATATATATATTATATATCTCTCTCTATATATATATCTCTCTCTATATATATATATATATGTATATATATATATATATATATATATATATATATATATATATATATATATATATATATATATATATATATATATATATATATATATATATATATATATATATATATATATATATATATATATATATGTATATATATATATATATATATATATATATATATATATATATATATATATATACATATATATATGTATATGTATGTATGTATGTATATATATATATATATATATATGTATGTATGTATATATATATATATATATATATATATATAACTCCGAAAAAACCTCAAACAACTGCAAGTGTAGAAATAAAACCGCTTGTTCTGCCCCCGGCAAATGCCTCACTTATGGTGTCATATATCAAGCAACCGTCACATCACCAAACACAATAAAAACCTACTTTGTTCTAACAGAAACTTAATTCAAAATCGTTGGAAAAATCATATCAATTCCTTCAACGACAAGAAATATAAAAAAACCCAGTTCTCAGCAAACATATTTGATCCCTTAAAGACAAAAACATACCTTTCAACGCCACATTGAAATTTTTGAAAAAAGCCACAGACCCTACAGTAATATAACCAAACGTTGTGACCTTTGCCTTTGGGGAAAGTGTTTACTATGTGTACAACCATTTAATTTTTTGCATAAATAATAATAAAGAAATCAGTGATGTCTTTAAGGGGTATATTAGGGGCTTAGCCTCCCCTCATCTCCCAAAATTCTGTCAAAGCCAAAAATATAATTAAATGAAATATTAAATGAACCACCTTTGGCATTTTTTGCAATCGTATCGACTGAGTTATCGTTAATTTTGGACCAAACCTTTACAATTTGCACCTAAAATTATGCCATATTCGACCAAACACCTTTCATTTTGGCCCCGAAATATTCAATATTGACCCCAAAATCTGCTCTTTTGGAAAAAAATCTTCAGGCTTTTACTGAAAATCTTAATTTTTGACCAAAATTTTTAAAGACCACAATCTACAACATACAACCAAAAACCTTTGGATACGGAGGTGATTAGGGCCTTGCGCACATGGAAGCCATAATGAATTTTCAAAGCAATACAATTTAAAATAGGCCTTTATCTTTTTGCTCATGCTAATTAGGAATAATCATGGAATATCTTAGGGAATTCTCCTTGAATTTCCAGGAATTTTTCTTCATTTTCTATAAATTTTCTTTAATTTAAAAAAAAAAATCAATTTCTGTGAAATTTTTATGAATTTTAAGGAAATCTCGGTCAATTTTCGGGAAATTTCCTTCTTTTCCGAGAAATTTACTGCATTTTTGTAAAATCTCCTTCAATCTCCGGGAATTTTTCTTCAATTTTCAGGACAATTCTTCACTTTTCAAGAAAGCACTGTCAATTTGGTAATTTTTTAGGAAATGTTGCCAAAATTTCTACAAAATTTTAATTTTATATTAATATTTTCACAATTTGTCATCAAAATAAAAAGCATGCATGCAACCCGGAAACCCTTTTCGGGGTGGGCTCACTTCCTACGCGCCTCTATCAGTCTGTCCTCCTTTATCTGAAACCAGTCAAGTTTCCTCAAAAACGAAAAGCAAAGAAAGATAACAAGGTGATGAAGGTATTAATAAATTTATCATAAAATAAAATAGATACAATAAATAAAGATGTCATAAATAATAGATTGGCCCCTGCTTAAAACAAGAAGAAAGAACACCGCTTCCATATGCTATGTAAAATCAATAACAATCAATCATCGCCATTAGTAATGATAACTAATTCCAAACGTAATAATCAATACAAGAAATAATCATGATATCTGAATTTCCACGTTCCAATGCTAAAACGAATGTAAATACTCCTTCTTTCCCTAACTGATCAAAGACTAAAAGATTGAAATGCTTTACCGCCAGACCACAAGACATCGATACATTCACCAAGTCTAAACTGTTTCAAAGCTAAACTTAGCTTAGTAAACTTGTTAACTGTTTCCCCCTCATACTTCTTACGCTCGGTTGTCGTTCATCTGTTCATATCCACCTTTACCTTAACCAGTCAAGGGCATAGGAATTGTAAAGGGAGGAATGGGGGGGGGGGGGGCTTTAACCCCAGTCAAAAATGTGAGGGGAAGCCCCCCTACTTTTCAGGGAAGAAAACACCTTTAATGGGCTTATTTGTACCCTCTGTGAAATATATAAACCTTTTCGGCGCTTGTTCTTCTGATTTATTCAATATTTTAATTAATAATACCTCGGTCCGATCCTTGGTCCGATTTTAGTTTCCCCAATTTGAATTGACCACACTTGGTCATAAAATGTAGCATTACAAAGTATACAGTATACACCGACGTAGCGCCTGCGTATGTGTAACATACAGCATGCAGTTAATACGTGTACGTGCCAATGCACTGCGAGCGTGTATGCACTGCCACGTACTAATATTATGCTAACTGAATTGTCTGTCGTCTATTCTTCTTCAAAGAAAAGAAAAAAATCGTGAAAATAAATGGGTCAAAAATGAGACTTCTGAATGGGGAGGGGGTTGAGGTTCGTGGTAAATGAGATTCAGCTTCCCCTCACCCCCCTCCTCCCTAGAAAAATTGTTCCTACGCTGTTGCTTAACCTATTCAGATTCAGGTTGCAAGATTACTTCAGCAGATGGAAAGTGGCATACGTACCAACGCTAACAATTTCTTAACTTAGCTGTTGAAGTTTCCGGTTAGACTAGCCTCGTTCATTTCAAATCTAAAATAATATTATTCTCCTTCACTAACTCTTTGTGACTTTTCAAAAAATGTTTTGGTGTGATAAAAATATTTTCTATTAAGTTTCTGAAACAGAAAAAAATATCTAAATGCTACTATTCTTCATATCACGTTTTGGACCTGGCTATTAAAATATCGGATTGGCACCAGAACTTATCGTCTGCATTCCTCAACGTTGCCAATTTGCGAATAAAAACAACGCCATAAATGTCTGAATTCGCATTGCTGAAATTGTTTGTAGCGTCGTAACCATTGAAATACAATCTTCAATAAATAGCACTTAATTTGAAGTTCATGTTCTCTCCATTAAATGGAATTTTGAAAATAATTATCAATTAAAAGATGGCGGATTCTGAGCATGGAGTTTTGAATACTATACCTGTTGCGTCTTGTGGGCCACAACAGACAAACGCTCAGAACTTGTTTCCACTTGCAGACACTCAAGAAAGTTTTTACTTATTTATTAGTATTCATCCATGCATATTATTCATTCAACTTGTATTTGTTAGTAGGTCAGCAGTGTAGTATCTGTTTCGGCTTGCTTGACCTCCCATGAATACTGAACTGTCGAAGATTGCATTATATGCATGTCACCATGTTCCCTAGATCTTACTCTGCGTTACTACATTAAGGAAATACAATACAAGCTTTCCCTGAAAATGTGATTACAAACTTCTTTTATAAACTTACTAAACATATCCTTTCATGTCTTGCTATTTGATATATGAATTTTAACCTGTTAACATCAAAACAGTCATGTCGCATTATTTTTATTCTTTGCAGCCGAACGTGAAATTGTTCGTGACATTAAGGAAAAACTTGCTTATGTAGCCCTCGACTTTGAACAGGAAATGCAAACTGCAGCTTCCAGTTCATCCCTTGAGAAGAGTTACGAACTTCCTGACGGTCAGGTCATCACCATCGGCAACGAGAGATTCAGGTGCCCAGAGTCTCTGTTCCAACCATCGTTCCTTGGTATGGAAGCTGCTGGTGTCCACGAAACCACATACAACAGCATAATGAAATGCGATGTGGATATCAGAAAGGATCTCTATTCAAACACTGTTCTCTCCGGAGGTAGCACCATGTTCCCGGGTATTGCTGACCGTATGCAGAAGGAAATCTCAGCTCTTGCCCCACCCACTATGAAGATCAAGGTCATTGCTCCACCAGAGAGGAAATACTCTGTATGGATTGGTGGATCCATCTTGGCTTCTCTCTCTACCTTCCAACAGATGTGGATCAGCAAGCAAGAGTATGATGAGTCTGGTCCAAGCATCGTGCACAGAAAATGTTTCTAGGTCTGTATGTCAGCAGAACGAATTGTTAGTAAAAATGCAACCGCTCAGAGGATTTACTTTTATATGGACTGTTATTAGATGAACTATTATCTGAATATTGTGCTAAAGATCATGACAGCATGTACAGTAAGAACTTCCTTTTTCAAAAGTTTTAAGTTTTCCGTCCATGTTTATCATTCTATTGTTGTTTTCTTCCTTTCACATACCACACTTATTTGAGCACTCACATGTAGTGAGGAATACACTGGTGGTGATAAACATATTTTGTACTACTGTATATTTTTTCAAACCTTTTGTCGCAGAACTCACTACACAATCCGATAAAAAAAGATATATGCATATCTACATACAGGTTGGCGGACGCATGAAAATGACGAACAAATTAGCATAGCATAGCAATGTTTAACGTCCCGAAAGCATCCAATAGTGCTTGACATTATATCAAGATGGCCACGCCCTTTGATAACCAGTTGTGAACTCACTGACCCACCGGATACGAACCCGGGACGTGCGGGTGAGAGGACAAAGGACCAAACACTACACCACGGAAGTCTGTTTGTACAGATCGCAACATGCAACATAGCTGTTACAGCTAGCTCAAACACATGCCATGTTTAATTAAAATGGAAAGGGTGTTCTTATAATGACACGAAATGACCACTTCCACAGTCCAAGAATGCATGATTTACATTCGGACAGTTGAGAGCGTGTACTTAATGATCCCCCTTACATCCTAAATTGTGAAATTTCACGCGCTTCGCTTTTTCGAAGTTTCCCTAAAGACAAAGTTTGGGGCCCAACAACCCTACATTCAGGACATTATATGTTTTTGTCATTGGTGTGTTTGTAGAGTATGCGAGCTATCTCAGATTTCTTTCTAAAGCTCATTGTGCCTATTTAGAGAAATAAATAACTTTCAAATATCAAGCAAAATTCCCATTATTATAACGGATGTTTTCATTGACATGTTTAAACATGGTGTCACACACAAAATCATTTGCTATGTGCAAATAAGCTACCCAAATGTTTTATGGTGGGTACCTTTAATTTAGGGTTCAGGGATAACTTACAGTGGGGACCTTTGCCGCTGATTATCGTATAATTTTAAAATACGTCAGTCGGAAATTCCCCTAATTCGTGTGCCCCACCCCCAGATTCAAACATCTTCGCCACCCTTGATTATGAATATTCTCAAAAATAAAACAATAAGGGTTTTTGATATTCCCACCTAACAAAGTTTAGTTCAATTATTGACCAACGCCGTGTGTGGGGTGGGTAGGGTGGGGATAGATACGGGTATGAGTGGGTACGTGTTCCGATGAGAAACTTGACAACACCCTATTGCCCTGCAACTCTTTGAGGAACAAACTAACTACCGTCCTCTGAAAAACATGCAAACAAACTGAGTCATGAGTGGAGGTGAGGGCTATCTCCCAGGCTCATCTGACCTTGTCCTTTACATGACGAAACGAGCGAATATTCATAACAAAAATAATAATTTTTCTGTTTGTTACAACCGGTATACCAAACAGGTATATGAAATCAACCTATCCAGTACATGCAGACATAAGATTAAAAACTTTATCTTAATCAGTTACTAGGGATATAGAAATCCCAATTAAACAAAATGTGTTATCATGTTGTTTTCATCGAATTGAAGTTGTTCACAATAATAATCAGAAGTTTGCCCAAATTGAATAGGGAGGGGAGGTCATCACTAAAGGGTTCTTTTTATATATAAAAACGAGGGGCCGGTAGAAAAAATAAATCTTATCATCCGAATCCTTTTGGATAAGTGATACGATCGAGCGGTTTTTATTTTGTTTTCCAAGTCAATTAATTTCGGTAAGGGAGGTTGTAGTGAAGGTTGGAATGATGAGTTGGTTAAGAGTATATTTGGTAGAGTGGATTGGCAAAAGGTGGGTGGGGGAGTAGGTGAATGGGGAATGTTAGGTAAATGGGGCATGGTAGGTAAATGAGGCATGTTGAGAAATAGAGGATTGTAGGTGAATGGAGGATGGTATATGAACGGGGGATGACAGGTAAAAGGAGATGGTAGGTGGGGGACAGGATGGAATGGGACAGGGTGAGAAGGCATGTGGGTGCCAAAGAATGTGGGGACAGAATGTCATGGTATGGGGACAGGGTGAGATGACATGTGGGACAGAGTGGCATGGCATGTGGGAAATGATGCCATGTAATGGTTGTTATCTGGATTTTGGGTGGGATGGCATGTGGAACAGGGCCGGGTGGGACAGCATGTGGGATAACATGGAATGGCCTGTGGGACAGGAAGGGATGGCACTTGGTACAGGGAGGAATAACATGTGGGACATGGTGTGATGGCACGTGGTATGGCGCGTGGTACAGGGAAGGATGGCATGTGGGACAGCATGACATGGTATATGGGGCAGGGAAGGATGGCATGTGGGATGGCATGGTATATGTAGCAGGGTGGCAAGTTATATGGTAGAATGCCATCATGATTGCAGGTGTGATGACATATGGGTCATGTGGTGGAATGGCATCTGGATTTTCATGTATGATTTCCTATGGGGATGGAAGTAGTATGGTATGGCATGTGGAACATGAGAGTGGGATAGATGTGACATGCTGGAAAGCATTTTATTAGCGGCGAGGGGATTTGTATCGTTTGCGATGTACCATTTTCTTTGAAATATTTTGAGGCGGTGGAGACAATGGTGAGTAATAGGCCGCTCTTTCTCTCCGGCTCTAAGCTCATGACATACTTCAAGGGCTTTAGAACGAAAGTGAGGGCGTAATTTCAACAAAGCTTTTCGAATCAACAGTTCAAGTGGAGAGATACAAAACAGCTATCATTAATATTAACACAGTCAGTAGTTACGTAATATTCATAAACAATGCAATTTTTTTCGCTTATAAAATTGAATAAATATGAATATATAAAAAAATCACCAAAAATTCACTAAAATTGAAATAAATATCTGAAAAATTCACCAAAAATTCACTAAAATTGAAATAAATATAAATATCTGAAAAATTCACCAAAAAGACGCCACGACGTACGGTATTGCTCTAGTCTGCTAGTTCTCCTTCTAGGTTGCTGTATCGGGACTGCCAAACAAGTTTCTCGGGGCCCGTGTGGTGTGCAGGGTCCCTCATCTACTCAGAGACATATTTACATGGATCCGAAGATAAATGTGGATGTGCAGGGCTGTAGGGGGAAAACTTGAATGGGTCCCGGGAACTCCTACTTTTAACGAACTTGTTATTACGGTATATTGGGCCGTATACATACCCACCCACCACACCAACACAATGTTTGGACATGGGAACGTTAACATATTAAAAGTCACGGTGGACAGCAACTACCACTTAAGACTCAGGCTATACGCAGTGGATCAGCTGTTTCGACAGTTCGATTTGGGGTAAGGATGCATGTGGTTTGCTTGTATCGACAACACTTCCTACACAACTCAAAATGTTTAGAAACAGCTACCGTAAATTGTCAAACTTAAAAGTTCTTGTGGAACTGAATATCTCTAACGGAAAGAGAAACATATTTTACCAATGAGTGCATGGGGTTGAATATCTATTTCATCGAAAATTATATATTCAACCAGGGCCGTAGCTAGAAAAAAAAAAAGTTATACGGAGGGAAAATAGGATAAACATGGGCATGGCATGGTGGATCTGGCGGGGCAAAATGCCTCTGTTCCCATGTTGTGCATACACCTTACGTGTGGAAATTCTCAATCGGCGAAACATCGCTAGCTACGGCCCTGCATTTAATCCCAGGACGCCTGCAACAGGGCGACACGTGTAAGAGGAGGAGAACTGTCCTCGCGCCCTACTTCAGCAATGGGGTTCACGGGGCAATAAGAGCCTTAGAAATACCATTACCAGGGCGTGAATCTTTTGAGTGGGGGTGGGGGCGTACGTAAGCATTTACTGACCGACCTTTTCATCAGCTATAACCCCAGTTGTTATACAACATTACATATTTAGTCTCATGACAAGCTGCATCCACCAAGAAGATTTCACCTTCCCGCGGTTGTATGCTTTCTTCCCTGTTAGGAGGCCCGGTAAAATTGGGATAGTGTTAAGTTTAAAAACTTGGAAATTTTTGTTAAATTATTGGAAACTTGGAAAGTTCGACTATTGGAAAGTTTGCAACATTTCACGAAAACTGAAAAGTAAAAAAAATCACACCAATTTTCTGAAAATTGAAGAAAATTGCCCGAAATGAATGAAGGTTCCTGAACATCAAAGAAAATTGTCGGAAAATAAACGAAAATTTATCGAAAATTGGAGGAGATTTCCCACAAATTGAGGGAAATTTCTTGATTAACAAAAACGTTTGATGGAAGCTTAAGTTACCAGTTGAATTTTCCCGCTTGAAATCGGGATTTTTTACTTTATTTGGGAGGGGGGGGATGTGTGAGATTCTTGCCCCCTTCCCACGGGGACACCCCCATATAAATACCCTTACTAGATTCAGTTTTATTACTTTTTGACAAATCCCATGGTTCTTAAGCCACAAAACCGCAGGACAAAACATGATATAAAAACTTTAAGGAATCTAAACCTATGACTACCTACTGTGGTGTAGCGGTTATCATACATGTCTACAGACCACGAGGCCCTGGGTTCAAGCCTGGGTTGGGTAAAGACGCCAGTGCACCACAACTGGTCATCAAAGGCCGTGGACATTGACTTGGTTGTCGATTTTATGTCTGTCTGTACGTCGTACCGGTGTTCTCGTCCGGGTTGTATTAGGCGTTTCGTGATATCATTTTTACTACCATAACCGAATACGCAGGCGACGACCCCGTCATTGTAATTGTGTGTTCACTCGTCGTTGTCTGGCGAAAGCTCTGACATCACAATCAGTCTAATTTCAGTCGTTTCTCCCCAAATGATACCAAATTTAAACTTAGATATCTCCTTAACGGAATAAGATTTTTGAATGCTTTCTTCACTATTTCGTTTCTTTTGAAATTCCCTTTGTTATAAGATAGACTTGCTTGACCCCTGAATCCTTTTAAGTATCAGTATGGGGCCCCGTGCATGTACGTGTCATTGACACAATGGAACAGTCCAACTCTGCCTTGACCCCTGAATCCTTTTAAGTATCAGTATGGGGCCCCGTGCATGTACGTGTCATTGACACAATGGAACAGTCCAACTCTGCCTTTCCAAGCAGGCGCTCGGCTTGATCAGTCTTAAGATGTCTTCTTTCTTGCCTTGTGACTTTTTTCTTGTCTTTTTTCAATATAGGTGCACTATTATAACTAACTGCTAATGTTGTCTGGTTTTAAGAGGAAGGAGGGGGAGGGGGTTGCCTTGTAAAATATTTTTTTCATTTGTTTTTTCTTCATATATATAGAGAGGAGAATCATCACAATGGATTAAAATCAGGCCTGTTGCGAATCATGTGGGCCCACTTGAAGTTAACGGGTGAAAAATAATATAATTACTGATAGGTAAAAAAATTATGTTGGGGGGGGGGGGGGGAGGGGGTGGGTTCTTTGTTTTGTCACGGCATGCCCGGATAAACTGGCTAATGGCTCATTTTGACAAACAAATTCCCATGCAACCATGATTGAATACTATACATATTTATAAATATAAATCTTCAAGGCGAAAGAAGAAAAATAAATAATTAGCTCTTAGTCAATTAAATTACACAATTATCTACTCAAATTGACTTGCACAATCACCTAATATTGTTAATTTGCAATATGCCTAAATTCGTGATTTAGAGATTCTGAGTAACCGCCCTGCTTTAAGCTGACTGAGTCATGCACGTTTGTCACGACACAAAGCCTATTGATTTTTTCTTTTTAATATTTGACAGCTCTCTGGCCTGATTACAAGTCCTTTTATGGTACTGAGCAATCAAGATAACAATGTAATTGTAATAGATGGCTGAACTATTAGAATAGACACCGAATGACACATATTTTGGTGCAAAAAGACCACAACACTGCTTTACTGCTGTTCGTCACTAGTGCAGGGCGCGGTGTCAATACTCATGCATGATATATATATATATATATATATATATATATATATATATATATATATATATATATATATATATATATATATATATATATATATATATATATATATATATATATATATATATATATATATATATATATATATATATATATATATATATATATATATATATATATATATATATATATATATATATATATATATATATATATATATATATATATATATATATATATATATATATATATATATATATATATATATATATATATATATATATATATATATATATATATATATATATATATATATATATATATATATATATATATATATATATATATATATATACAAGTTAAACCAACAATTCGAAGATAGAAGATTTTTTTAAAATCTCAAACCGAAGTTTATTGTCCAAAATTGAAGAAATTAAAACCAAACTTACAAGTTTGTTAACCCGAAATTTAAGATTTTCGAAAAATAAAAGATTTTTCAACATTTTTTGATTTTTATTCCGGATGCATGCAAGTTAGCCGTACCAAACCTTTGGATCATGCATGACGACACAATAATTGGGGAGATACTGTTAAAGGATTTAGTTAGTGGTTCTCAGACACAGCCAGGATTGTGTGTGTGTGTGAGGGGGAGGAGGGGGTGCCTAGTTTTCCAATTTTACATGAATTATAGAGAGGTATATGAAATTTTTGTATAGGCGGTTGGTGGGAGTGTGAACGCACCCGTCGCACCCCTTCCTATGGGCCTGCTTCAAATCTGAAACCACTCTTTGAGTTCTACTGCGGCACCATTGTGTCGCAAAACGTCCGATCTGTATGATGCAATTTCGATTTGAACAGTTGAATAGAGCTTTAAGGCTTAAAAGCATGAACAAAAACAAAAACTATAGGTTTAATTGATCATTTCCCCCATTTCCCGACAGTAATTTCCCGGGCGCGAATGTTCGTAAAGTACGTGGGGGCCCATGGCCGCGATCGTTCTTTGCACATGCCACTGAGTGTGGTGGGAGGGGCCAGGCGGGACCGGTTTGAAGATCTCCATTGTTATTGACGCTCCCCGCACTAGACTTGAATCAGAGAGAGAGAGAGTTGAACACACAATTACAATGACGGGGTCGTCGCCTGCGTATTCGGTTATGACAGTACAAATGCTATCACGAAACGCTTAATACGACCCGGACGAGAACACAGGTACGACGTACGGACAGACATAACATCGACAACCAAGTCAATGTCCACGGCCTTTGATAACCAGTTATGGTGCACTGGCGTGTCTACCCACCCCAGGATTGAACCCGGGGCCTCGTGGTTTGTAGACAGGTATGATAACCGCTACACCACAGTAGGTAGATACTTGAATCAGATGCTTTAACCGCCCTTTTATTTCATTACCGTAAAAGGCTATGTATTCAAGCCAGGCACAAACCAGGGCATACAATTAGGGAGGAAGGAGGTGGGGGGTGGGGTGAGAGGGGAAGTGGGGGGGGGGGGGGTAGTGAGGGGAGCTGGGAGGAGGGGAGAGAATCTGCCCTAATTATGGAAGGGTATTATATAGCAAAAGTGCAGGTGTAATTATATTTGTTTAAAGAGAGAGAGAGAGAGACCGTCAGAGAGAGACCGTCAGAAAGAGACCATCGGAGAGAGACCGTCAGAGAGAGACCCTCATGCAGAGAGAAACCGTCAGAGAGAGTCCGTCAGAAAAAGACCGTCAGAGAGAGACCGTCAGAGAGAGACCGTCAGAGAGAGACCGTCAGAGAGAGAGAGACCGTCAGAGAGAGACCGTCAGAGAGAGACCGTCAGAGAGAGACCGTCAGAGAGAAACCGTTTGAGAGAAACCGTCAGAGAAAGACCGTCAGAGAGAGAGAGACCGTCAGAGAGAGACCATCAGAGAGAAACTGTCAGATGAGAGACCGTCAGAGAGAGACCGTCAGAGAGAGACCGTTAGAGAGAGACCGTCAGAGAGAGACCGTCAGAGAAAACCGTCAGAGAGAGACCGTCAGAAAGAGACCGTCAGAGAGAGGGAGAGATAGAGAGAAGAGGGAGGGAGAGAGAGATACAGACAGACAGACAGACAGACAGACAAAGACAGAGAGACAGACAGAGAGAGAGAGAGCGGCGAGAGAGAGAGAGACAGACAGACAGACAGACAGAGACAGAGACAGAGACAGACAGGTAGAGGTGGTGTCGGAGTACACGTGATATAGAACAGGCTCATTTTTTTGACAACATCTACACAAGTTTGTCGTTAATTATTGGAAACCTTTCTTTCAATCTTTTAGACCAGCCATATTTTTCAAAGAGTGACGGTAAGCCTAACCATGTACAAACGTAAATAATAAAACCTTATATTTCCACATTATGCGTTTTCATGATTTTGTGTTTTGTTTATGGTGTATTATATATAGCTCTCTTTGACATGAATTTTGTTTGACTTGTAAAATACACCTTCTTACTTTGCGTTGTGACATACGTTTTTGCCCTTTAAATGTGAATTTAGCGAGAGCTTCCATAGGATTCGCCTCTGGACCCTGGACTCCACCAGCATCAGGGGCACCTAAGCAGGCCCCTAAAACCCCACGCGGACAAGTGTATAGTGTATGGTGTATAGTAGCCCTCTTTGACATGAATTTTGACTTGTATAATACACCTTCTTACTGTGCGTAGTGACATACTTTTTTACTATTGAAATGTCAATTTTGCGACAGTTTCCGGGGCTTCGCCCCCTGGACCCACCGAAGTGACATCTTTAGTGTCATCTCAACTATGCACTAAATATCGTGTCGGTTTAATTCAAACCCCTCCCCCCCCCCCCCCCCCCCCCATCCCTCTTCCCACACACTCCCATATGAAATCCTGACTACGCCACTGCATTGTAGCATACATCAAGAATTATTGATCAGCTATAATTGAAAAAAAAAGTGCCATTTTCAAACAAAGACTAATCTACTAGCAGATAATTCGTTTAACCAGCTTGACCTTTGAATGATGCATATATCAATAAGAACTCAATAAGAGATTTGTACTATATCTGACCATTTTATTAATGAAATTGCTTAACACTGAACCCGTAAATCTGCTAGATATCAGCGACGTCACTTCCGTTTCCGGCTGCAGTTTTTGATTGGATTGTCAGTATTTGTGTAAATATGATCTATCATTCGGAAACATTGTATTGCATAGTTTTCATATTAACACGGAACTGGCCTTTGTGATTAAAATGTGGCGCCGTACATTTTATTCCAAGCGATTACTGATTGGCCTATTAGTATAAGTGCACATTGGGTCATCGTATTTCGACCAATCAAAGCACGACAACTTGCAGCCATGAGGACCTTCGCTGGAAATTTCTAAGTAAAATAAATTGTATTAGTTTTTCTTCAATTTAAGCAAAATTGCAAACCTTTAGGCAAGAGTTGCGACGGATACAAACAAAGCATCATTCAATATTTTGATATTTTGTTTTTAATTCTTAAATTCTTCAAAGTTGTCAGCCTTTTTACAATATCGCATATAGAGTACCTCGCTATAATTCATGCAAAATTAAAAAAAGAAATATTGGGATTATGGCTCCAACCTTTCTAGTTCATTTAGTTGAAGATTACAGAAACGGCGTTTATCTTCAGGAAACGCCCCCCCCCCCTCCCTCTCTCCCCCACACACTCATGCAGCTATAGAAAATCATGTAGGCCAATTCGGGCCTGAATTGGTCGAAAAATTGATAACTCTAAATTTCGCATGTATTGAAATGTCTTGGAACTTTAATCATAACACGGGGAGATCAGGGAGTACCATTTCAGACAACTGCCTGTTTTTCTAACATTTCAGATTTATTGTAAAAATGATTTGATATTTCACATAAATTCATAATTGTTTGGTATCACTAACCTGCTAACACCGAACCATACTTTGCCATGGAAGTTTGTATGGACTACTTGATAGGAATTGGTAATCAGCGCCCTCTTTTTATCAGCGCCCACTTTTATGTAGTGTCAGCAAAAACAACAGGAATTTGTTATTCAAAATTTTCAAATAACAAATCCTTAGTATCACATGACAAATAAGGTACGGCCACTCCTTGGTATCACATGACAAATAAGGTACGGTCACTCCTTGGTATCATATGACAAATACGGTACGGCCACTCCTTGGTATCACATGACAAATACGATACGGCCACTCCTTGGTATCACATGACAAATAAGGTACGGCCACTCCTTGGTATCACATGACAAATAAGGTACGGCCACTCCTTGGTATCACATGACAAATAAGGTCCGGCCACTCCTTGGTATCACATGACAAATAAGGTACTGCCACTCCTTGGTATCACATGACAAATACGGTACGGCCACTCCTTGGTATCACATGACAAATACGGTACGGCCACTCCTTGGTATCACATGGCAAATAAGGTACGGCCACTCCTTGGTATCACATGACAAATAAGGTACGGTCACTCCTTGGTATCACATGACAAATAAGGTACGGCCACTCCTTGGTATCACATGACAAATACGGTGCGGCCACTCCTTGGTATCACATGACAAATACGGTACGGCCACTCCTTGGTATCACATGACAAATAAGGTACGGCCACTTCTTGGTATCACATGACAAATACGGTACGGCCACTTCTTGGTATCACATGACAAATAAGGTACGGCCACTCCTTGGTATCACATGACAAATAAGGTCCGGCCACTCCTTGGTATCACATGACAAATAAGGTACGGCCACTCCTTGGTATCACATGACAAATAAAGTACTGCCACTCCTTGGTATCACATGACAAATAAGGTACGGCCACTCCTTGGTATCACATGACAAATAAGGTCCGGCCACTCCTTGGTATCACATGACAAATAAGGTACTGCCACTCCTTGGTATCACATGACAAATACGGTACGGCCACTCCTTGGTATCACATGACAAATACGGTACAGCCACTCCTTGGTATCACATGACAAATAAGGTAAGGCCACTCCTTGCTATCACACGACAAATAAGGTACGGCCACCATTCTGGAGAATATTTTCAAATATTGAATATTGGCTTATTTTCATTAAAATTAGGTACAAATATTGGCAACTTTACCTATGGCCCTATATCTGTTTTGTACTACAGTTTTTGTTTTTGGTGCCTGACTTTTGCCCAAACGCCGAACGTAGCCTACTATAGGCATGGGTATCCATAGATTGTTCCTCATTTGGGGATTTGTTTCATGCTCCTGATCCTCACCCGCAACTTGTAGTAGATTATGGTCAAATAAAGTAATGCATAATATAAATATATAACGTGTTAAGGGGTGTATGAAGCTTTCGAAAAATGGGGGTTGGGGAACGGGGGAGGGGGAGGGTGTACGACTTCCTGGGGGAACTTCCAAAATCATATGTATATGTTCGCCCTTGTCTGTAGATAATAAAGTAAAAGAGGCACTTCATTTTTAGAAAGGGGCATTTTTCCAATTGAAACATATTCAAGGAACTGACAAAAGTCGTCACTTTCCTACTTTGGGTCAGTAAGAGGAATTTCATTTTGAAGTGAGCACTTGTAATATCTATATTTGTTAAACCATGTTACTCGACCGTACATTTAGATTTAATCAAGCAGTATATAATTTACAAAATGTTTCTAATTACACCCGATTACACCCGATTACACCGATTACTTTCATGATCAAGAATTAGTTTGCCAATACTGCTGCCCTTCATAGTTCACACTGCACTGCAAATCCACTGTTTAAAGAAGTGTGTTTTAAAGTAGTTATGCAGTTATGTACGAATTTTAAAGGAGCACAAGACTGAAATATGCGGGCGTATTTTTAGGGGGTGCCCCCAAAATACATTCCTTTTTTGGTTAATATGAATATTTAAGTGATCTTTGCTCTCACGTCGTCTGTTGGCTATGGAGGCATGAAGTTTATCGATCAGTTGTGGACATTACATCTGTGAAATTCACAAAACCGAGCGCCCTGATTGTTCGGTTTAGTGATATTGATGTTTCCTTGGCTCCAGGATTTGTAAATTTGCTGATGACACTAAGCTGTACAGGCTAACAGGATTGTTGATGATGATAGGGATTTTTCACTATTGCAAACTGATCTGGATAAGTTAGTTTATTGGTCCCAAACGTGGCAGATGTCATTCAATGTTGATAAATGCAAATTTATTCATTTTGGTCAAAGCAATTTGGCTTTTGATTACTTCACGAGTGGTTAAAATCTTGGTTGTGTTAATCAAGAAGGGATTTAGGTGTTGTCATTACTAGTAATCTGAAGCCTTCTAAACAGTGTGCTTTAGCAGTTGCAAGGGCAAATAGGATGCTTGGTTTGATTAGAAGAAATTTCTGATTTTTTGGTAGAGAGGTTGTCCTTAATTTGTATAAGCAGTTAGTTAGGCCTCATCTTGAGGAGTATGCTATTCAGGCCTGGAGTCCCTTTTATGAGACGGAAAAGTTCATTTTGGAGCAGGTTCAGCGAAGAGCCACTAGACTTATTCCCGAAGTAAAGAATCTCTCTTATGATTCTAGGTTGCGAATTCTTGGTTTGACCACGCTTGAGTTGAGAAGAGTACGTGGCGATATGATTCAGGTTTTTAAATTCCTATATCTGGTAGTGATGCTTTGCCTTCCTGTAATTTCTTGCCTGTTTCAGCTAATCCTCATGTGACACGTGGTTACAGTTTAAAGTTGACCAAAGAGTTTTTTTGGATAAATATTCGGCGTTTTAGCTTTTTGCAAAGAGTTGATAATGAGTGGAATGGTTTGCCCGAGTGGGTAGTTAGCTCCAATTCTGTTCACAATTTCAAAGTCAACATCGATAAGTTCTTTACTAACTCTGGGCGTCTTAGTTTGATTTTATGGGCTTTTTTTAGGGGGTGATTCACCCTTCTTAGCCCGTCATCTTGTTATGTTATGTTATGTGCTAACTGTGATCTGTACTTATACCCCTCCCCCCTCCCTACTCCCCCACCCCCCTACACAAACAGATAACTAACATTATATTGTTTAAAGGAATATTAAGATTAAGGATCCTTAATATATTTTGTATATTAAGATTAATATGTACAATATATTTATACATAATTAAATTATTGATACTCTTTTTGGGCCGATAAGCTATTTCTTGATGTAACGGTATGGTAGGGTCCAGGAGCGAAGCCTCCTGACATCCGGAAGCTCTGAATGTTTATTGATTTTGATGCCAAATCACAAAGTTCAAAAATTCAATTGATGAAAGTAAGTTTTTTAAATGATAATTACGCTAGATCATGTTAAAATCTACTCAGATAAGCTGAAGGCAGAAAAGAAATTTACCTCTGGTGTAGCCCAGGAGGCGAAGCCCCGGAAGTTCACAGAAATTCACGGTATTTACAAAGGTTAATTCTGATCGCTTAAATCTATACTGCAAATGTTAACGGCGAATTGCCCAGGGGGCAAAGTCAGAAATTAGGTATTTAGGCCCAAGGTTGTCTCGGCACATCGGCAAATGGCCAACACTAAACAAAAACCTACAAATTTTGAAGTTTTTATTGCAGAGCTTACAGGGCTTCGCCATTGAGCTTAAAGTAAATTGCTCTCGTATAGCGCCGTTCTTTTGTATGTCTCCATACTTCACTAAAATTTCCGTTTGCAGTATTCTAAACCATTTCGGGCATCAAAATCAAGGCATTTCAGAGCTTCTGGGGGCTTCCCCTGCTGGACCCCTACCAGGGCTTTGCACGTGAATGATTTTGATTTGAAAAATAATATTTTCGTCAACTAAACAGTTAAAAATATAATGTATCTACTTGTATGTAAACTTCATTCAACTGTTTGTATCATTTTTAACTGTCATCTGGGGAACAAAATTCACATAATCTTAAGGCATCCGGGCTTCGCCCCTGGACCCTACCAGGGCTTCGCCCCGATTGATTTTTACTTAATGAAAATTAAAACAACAATTTTCTTTTCATCAGGCTGTCAATTGTCGAAAATGCATGTCCTCATGTACAGATGTACACTTGATTGAAATTGTTGTATAATTTTAAAGGAATCTTCCTATTGGTTGTTCATATTTTCATATATGATATAAAGAAAATTTATAGAAACAAATTGGTGAAAAAACTATGTTAATATCTTATTCCGTTTAGAAGTTTTAATAATTAAAGAGTAGAACAATGTTCTTAAAAATTCCTCGTACCAGTGTACTGGTGTATGTCGTTCAGCTTGGTGATGTCATCAAGGCAATTCAAGCCCAGTTCTTATGTATTTTTCAAATAAATTTAATCACACTTTTTTTAACATTATCGAACAGCATTAATGGTTCATTATAGAGATAAGGTGGAATATATAATTTACTAAAAAACATTTTTTTTCTTCTTTGTGTACATCACATTTTCAATGCGAAAAAAAAAAAAAAAAAAAAAAACATTTCTGAAGAAATACAAAAGACGTTTTGTTAAAATTGTCTCTATGACATCACAGATGTTGCCAGTCAGTCACTTTTGTCCAAGTTCAAAAATACTTTAAAATTTCGTAACTTCTAAACGGAATGATAAAATAGTGACATAGTTTTATAACCACTTTGTTTCTAAAAAAATCTCTAACATATATAAAAAACTGAAAATCCATGGGAACGTTCCTTTAAGCCATTTCGGGCATCAAAATCACATAATTTTCAGAGCTTTCTAGTGGGGGTCCAGGGTTTCGCACCTTAACTCCACCAGGGCCCTGGACCCCACGCCGTCATATGCACGCTATGCGTGCGCAGTGCCGCCTATATGGCGGCACATGTTACCAAAGGTGATATTTTGTCGGCAAAAATCTCATTTACACCCCCTCATTCAAATCCATCTAGCTACGCCCCTGTCAACCTGCCCTGGTCTCTGTTTTCGTATTCCTGAGTCTCTATTTTCGTATACCTGGGCCTCTGTTTTCGCGTACCTGGTTCTCTGTTTTCGTAATTCTGGGTCTCTGTTTTCGTATTCTGGGTCTCTGTTTTCGTATACCAGGGTCTCTGTTTTCGTATACTTGGGTCTCTGTTTTCGTATTCTGTGTCTCTGTTTTCGTATTCTGGGTCTCTGTTTTCGTTTTCTGGGTCTCTGTGTTCGTATACCAGGGTCTCTGATTTCGTACTTGGGTCTCTGTTTTCGTATTCTGGGTCTCTGTTTTCGTATTCTGGGTCTCTGTTTCGAATACCAGGGTCTTTGTTTTCGTATTCTGGGTCTCTGTTTTCGTATCCTGGGTCTCTGCTTTCGAGTGGGTCTCAGATCTCGGATCTCTGCTTTTTCGAGGTCTCTGTTTTCGTAACACCCATTGGGACAAGGGTGCATAATACTTATAGGCGGGGAGCAGAGAGACTACTTCTGAAAAGATTTCACTTTCCCTATTGCATGCATGTTTTCTTTCGATTAGGAAAATTGGGGAATTAATTAACAAAAAATCATTGAAAATTTTGGGTAAATCATTGAAAATTAAGGAAAATGCAAAAAAATGAAAGAAGTTACCACACATGGAATGATATTATGTCTGTGGGATCAAGTCTGGAGGAATGGGCCGGCGTAACCTTCCTCTCCGTCAAATGGGACAAAGTTCTTCAAACACTTTTTTTTTTTTCTGCCTGAAAGTAGGGTATAAGTCTTGCTGCTCTGCCCCCTGGAATTACGGCCCTGTCCAAAGGTCCGAAATCATAACATGGAGTTGCTATTCTAGCGGGAAGTTCATTAGCTTTTTCTTTCGGTCATGGCGCCCAAGCCTAATCGATAACAAACCTACCGGCTTGTCCTTGCAAACCTAAACACGCTATACCACAATCAGACAATACCGCATACACAAATTTAACTTATGCTTCGTTTAATCATTACCAAATTGTTTGTGGAAGGGGCAAATTCTGCGACCTTTCCTATTATCAACATATCATATTTTGCAAAAACTTGACAGTCAAACTCACAAAAGTAACACTTTATTCAAATTTGACGATTCTTTCTTTTCGCCACGCCACATAGCAAGACAAATATTTCCTTATTTGGAGGTAAAACAGTCGTCGTTATTAAATTACCATAATATATGTAAATTTACAGATTAATCACTGCAACGCAAATCACATGAAAGAAATGGAGGCGGAACAAAGTTTGGACTGAATATTCATATTTCGTGTTCTTTGCAGCTTCGACGATTGTGGGGAGATTTTATCTTCTTAATTTGGAAATTTCCTGTAGTCAGTTAAAAACTGTGCAAATTTAATCCAAATAAAGTATTGACTCTTTTTTGTATTACGTCTTTTCCGAGTTTAGATAATTAGTAAGATTTAAAAGATGCAAGATTTACTCTATTTCAAGTTTAAACCCACTTTTACCTAATGTTTATTCATGAGCAGTGACTTGTCCCTTTGTTTCAGAGCGGTGGTTAAAAGCGCCGAACAGGTAGTTAGGAGTTCACAATTCGAGGATTATTGCCAGAGTGAACACGAGGAAGCTACACAAGTACAGTAACAACACCTGTAAGTGTAAGTTATTTACAAAATTTTATTTTCCGTATCTTTTTTCAAATCCAAGTGGAAAACGCAACCTTTTTAGTGAGATTTCATTAAGCATTCGGTGCCGACCTAAATTTTCATCATGTTGAGTTGTTAATTGTAGTAAAAAACTTAATTTTTTATTCATCGGCGTCTCTTACAAATTTAGGGCGTGCACCTCGAGCCCAGTTAGGCTTCGGGAGTCATTGCCAGGATTTTTCATAAGTTTACTAATAAGTAACATTTAAAGTTTTTATTTAAACTTCCTCGTGTTAAATACTTGCAAGGTGAATTTTACTGAGCGGCATTTCTCCGACGAGAATCTTGATCATTTTCAGATACCATTTGCTGTCACATAAATCTTATCTTAAAATTTGTTGGGGGCGTTGGGGAGATATCGAGTTGTTTTGGATATTACTAGGCACATTCACATCGACTTTATTCTAATTAGGAATTTAATAGTGCCTAGCCATTTATAGTAAATTAAAAATCTGGTTCATATGGGTCAAATCAGAGTGAGACAAGCTATGGAGGTTTAAAACACGACTTTAAACTAATAAAAGTTTAAAAGGCTCAAGCCTAGGATTAAAGCTTCGTTTTACGCTTCAACCTAGGTAGGGTTGGGCGTCGTTTTTAAAACAAAATTTCTCTAATTTTAATATTGTATCTAGGCCTACATTATTATCTAGTCCCACATTGTTATTAAGGCCCACATTGTTATCTAGGCCTACATTGTTAACTAGGCCCTACATTGTTATCTGGCCCTACATTGTTATCTGGGCCTACATTGTTATCTGGACTATTCAATAAACTTCACCCAGTTTTCAATACAGTGCAAGAGAAGTGGGTCATCTGTCTGTAATGATTCATAAATAATGTTGGTTGGTTTGTTTGAATCTTTAATTTTTTAGGTGTTAAAAGGAATAGGAAGAGAATATAGCCCATTCGTTTGCATTATTATGCTATATCTCATGTTTAGGGATACATAAAAAATCAGAACATTTTCCCCAGCTTCATACTTGTATACTCCATATTTCTAATAACTTTGATCAGGCTGCCTTTAAAAGAATACCTTTGTGCAACATAAAAAAGTCAACTTTATTTTCATTTTTCTCGACCCCTACCTTGTACAAAAAAAAAAATGCGCCCCTACCTTCCACACCTTCCACAAAAAAAAAAATGCATGAACCTTCCACAAAAAAAAAAATGCATGTTTCTATTTGATATATATTGAGTGAGGAGAATTTTTTTTTGTTGAACTTGATTTTCTCTTTATCCAGCAAATAGGCCACACTCGAAACATCAACCATAGGGTTGGGTCATTAACATTAGGCTCACTATGCCAGATAAAGTAACAACCCAGGGGTCACATGCCCCCACATCTCCAAATAAATGGCAAAAATGCCCCTATTGCAAGTAAAAAGTGCCCCCTCTGCAAGTAAAAGTGCCCCCTCTGCAAGTAAAAGTGCCCCTCTTATAATTAAAAGTGCCCCTCTTAATAATTAAAAGTGCCCCTCATAATAATTAAAAGTGCCTCTTATAAATTTAAAGTACCCCCTTTGGAAATTTTCCTTCTGGAAAAGAAAAAAAAAAAACCATGAAATAATTATTATAATGGAGAACTTAAAGGGAAAATAGCTCCATTATTTAGAAATATTAAAGCAGATTCCTGCGCACCTCTCTTACTTTTTAAACGTTCTGGGATAAATTGTTAACACTTTGCCATGGAAAGGAGTGGGGTGGGGGTGCGTCTGAGGCTGATTAACACCACTTCTATTTAAAATTCATGGGTCCACCCCTTAATCCCCACACACACTCTTTTTAAATTTCATGGGTCCACCCCTTAAACCCCACACACACACTTTTACACACACTTTTTAATCTGTTCTATCAGCCATTTCCACGGGACATTCATTCTTACAAAAATGCCCTGGCCTACCCGTACTTATGACTCCTGATAAGTCATGAGATGAATTCCTTTGACACACACACGCACACACTTTTTAAATCTGTTTTATCTGCCATTTCCATGGTACAGTCATTCCTACAAAAATGCCCTGGCCTACCAGTACTTATGACTCCTGATAAGTCGTGAGATTAATTCCTTTGACACCCATTTTTTGTTTAAAAAAAAAAATCACTACCCACCTCCTGTTGCTGAAATTTTCAGCTTATTCAGAGCAAGTTTTGTTCATCATGTCATCGTTAACATTCATTCCTCTGCAAATAGTGCAGGCTTGGAAAAAACATGTCGTTTGAGTGTTGCGCGAAATCCATTAAACGGTCATATTAACTGCGCATTGATTGCTATGAAAACTGTTTAGAAATAACAAAATCAGTATTAGTATTAACAAATGACCAATTGTCAATTCCAAACCCATTTTTGGTCGACAGTTAGAAAAGACCGTTTAACCATTTTTACAGAGCCCCACACACCAGTTGCGGAGGTAAAGCGACAACAGACATACAAAACTTGCTCTGACAAAGCTGGGAATTCCAGCATACAGAAGGTAGTGGATTGCCTTTAAATAAAAAAAAACAGGTGTCAAAGGAGTTTACTTAGTTACAATCGAGAGTCATAAGTACGGGTAGGCCAGGGTATTTTTGTAGGAATGAAGGTTCCCTGGAAATAATGGGTACTGCTGCATAGGGGAGGGAGCCTAATGTGAATGACCCCCTATACTGTAGGTACCACTACTTACAACATTTTATCTTTCTTATTTTACAGTCTTAACCCTAATCAACAAATAAACACACATAAATCATGGAAGACGAAGTTCAAGCCCTCGTGATCGACAATGGATCCGGTATGTGCAAGGCTGGTTTTGCTGGAGATGATGCCCCCCGTGCTGTATTCCCTTCAATTGTCGGCAGACCAAGACATCAGGTAAGAACAATAAACCAGTAAGACGCTATTGAAACTGGAGGGGGGTGGGGGTTAATTGTTGTTAAATTGCACTCTGAAGTTAAAATATTAAAGAAGTCAATGCGAACATGGTCTACAGGGACAAGTTTACCCAGATAAGCATAGCACTTTGCTAATCAAATGGTACAGTTTGCTTCTCATATTTTTTTTTTGATTAGCAATTCTTTCCACTAAATATATCATGAAAGGACCACGTAACTGGATAATGTCATCGATTTTTGTTATTAGTTAATGTACTTTGTCAATTGTACGAATTGCTGCAGCGGTCAAAATGATAAGAGGTCATAATAAGGTAAACGTTTATATATGTATAGAGTAACTGAGGTGCGTGACCGTTAGTCACTTCAGATTTAAGTGACTGTTAACACAAGTAAGTCATTGTGGCGAGTCATGATATGTGAATGCACAGCTTCATCCAATGTACACAATTTGTTGGCTTGCCAGGTGCAATGATGGACTATGCCAAGGGTAGTGCCACAATTTGTTGGCTTGCAGAGGTGCAATGACGGGACAGCCAAGGGTAGTGCTTCTGTGTTGTTTTACAATCCAATAGGACGAGCCCTGGCCACTCATATTTTGAAAAGTTGAGTTGTGTGCATTACGAATGTTTTAAATAAATTATTTTGTCCCTAATAAGTAGTATTAACTTGCCTCTTATTTTAGGGTGTTATGGTTGGCATGGGACAAAAAGACAGCTATGTAGGTGATGAAGCCCAGAGCAAACGTGGTATCCTCACCCTGAAGTACCCCATCGAGCACGGTATCGTCACAAACTGGGACGATATGGAGAAAATCTGGCATCACACATTCTACAATGAACTTCGTGTCGCACCAGAGGAACATCCAGTCCTTCTCACAGAGGCTCCCCTCAACCCCAAAGCCAACAGGGAAAAGATGACACAGGTGAGGTTTCTTGACAAATTTGGCATCTTACAGGAGAGATAGAATACTGCTAGTTATTAATTACATCATGATTGATTTTGAAAGAAACACAAGGTCCCAATGGACAATTAGCAATATTTATAATGGTGATATATAAGAGTATTCAAATCTAAGCAGATTATTGTTATTATTTTGTTGTTGTAAATGACAACATTTTATAGAATTCTATTAGGGGGAATTGCAAAGAATGGAAACCTTTTGGTCAGAATTTGCTGCACAGCTTCAAATAATCATGATATACATTTACAAAAGAATTCATTAAGGGCTGCCTTGTACATCTCAAATAATCTGTGCCAGATATTTTAAAGTGCTGTATAAAATGCTTCTGATTAATCAAAATTTATATTGCTTTCCTTAAACTGCCTTACCAATTCTAATTTATGAAGATTTTATATTACACTGATCAATGCAGAATTTAACTTCCCCTCCCCTCTCCTCTCCCCTCTTTTCTCCCCTCCCCGGGACACACTGATCACCTGTGCAACAACAAAGTCTATGCTTTGTTTTGATAAAGTTGCCCCAAAAGTGAATCAACATGTAACAAAATCAATATAAAGAAAACACATTTTTAGGTTAATCAAGTTTTTGGGGCAAGTGTTCAAGTTATAAACATATGTGCCAACTAGCATGATTTGTATTACTCGTAATTCGTGTCTTATCTATTTTAATATTAAGGTGTTGGCTATTAATCAATATTTATGGTCTTGATTTGTTTTATATTTCCACAGATCATGTTTGAAACATTCAACACCCCAGCATTCTATGTTGCCATCCAAGCTGTGCTGTCTCTATACGCTTCTGGTCGTACCACTGGTATTGTACTTGACTCTGGTGATGGTGTCTCCCACACAGTACCAATCTATGAGGGTTATGCTCTTCCCCACGCCATCCTCCGTCTTGACCTTGCAGGACGTGACCTCACAGATTACCTGATGAAGGTCCTTACAGAGAGAGGCTACTCTTTCACAACCACAGGTGAGACATATTTACTTAATGATTCCCCTGAACTCATAATGTAGGAAAGGGGTGTGTACACTTTTGCAGAAATGGAAATGCTTCTTAATGATTTTCCTCTCTCCCCCCCTTCCCTTCCAACTCATAATGTAGGAAAGGGGTGTGTACACTTTTGCAGAAATGGAAATGCAGAGATATTTGTGGGATCACTTCTTCCTGTGGTGGTTTGGTCAGTACCAAAAATACATTAGATTTTCTGTCCAGTTTTGACTTATTTTAAAAATGATGTTCCTCAATGGAATAGAACATACATTAATCCTGTAAAGATATGCAAGAATTTTGAATAATGTTACTCCCCTTTTGCACTTATTTGGGTCAAGTAAATACCCACCCCCACTCCAGGAATTCTGGCATAACAAGTACAAGGAGTCGTGTGATAAATTCAATATTCATGTAAAGTTTGATCTTTTCTTAAACCAACAACTTCTCTAATGGGTTTCATTTGTTCTTTTCTCTACAGCTGAACGTGAAATTGTTCGTGACATCAAGGAAAAGCTTGCCTATGTAGCCCTCGACTTTGAACAAGAAATGCAAACTGCAGCATCTAGCTCATCCCTTGAGAAGAGTTATGAACTCCCGGATGGTCAGGTCATCACCATTGGCAATGAGAGATTCAGGTGCCCAGAGGCTCTGTTTCAGCCATCTTTCCTCGGTATGGAATCTGCTGGTCTCCATGAGACAACATACAACAGCATCATGAAGTGTGATGTTGACATCAGAAAAGACCTTTACGGAAACACAGTTCTTTCAGGTGGTACCACCATGTTCCCAGGTATTGCTGACCGTATGCAGAAGGAAATCTCAGCTCTTGCCCCACCCACAATGAAGATCAAGGTCATTGCTCCACCAGAGAGGAAATACTCTGTATGGATTGGTGGATCCATCTTGGCTTCTCTCTCTACCTTCCAACAGATGTGGATCAGCAAGGAGGAATATGACGAGTCTGGCCCAAGCATCGTCCACAGGAAATGTTTTTAGAGATATTCTCCTTGAACAGTTAACAGACATTGCAAACTATTAATCTTGCTGAAGTATTCTCACAGCCTTAAAACACCTTGTTTTGTGTCCCTGTTGATTATAAAACAATCTTATGTGAGAAAAAGGTATTCAAGAAGGTATTACTATAGAGGCTGACAAAAAACATGTCATTCAATAGTTTTATGTGTGGGGGTGGGCAGGGTTACAAAAACTCAACCACTCAAGATAGATTTAGGATTAAATACCAGTAAGGAATGTGCCTTTTTTACACCAAAACTTATTTCAGCCAAGAAACACAAGGTAGATCAAGGAATGTTGTTATTGTTGTTATTGTTTTTGATACAAAACTATTGATTACCCTTATTGTTTCTTGAATTAAAGTACCATCACATTTCTTTGCACTTTTTCACTTGTTTGAGGTGTGAATCGGTTGTCATGGTGATCATGTAATTTAGTCTGCAGCAAAAAAAACAAAAAACATTGTTCTGAAATAGGCAGGTGTTATTTTATGAAACTTTAAAGTCAGTTGGATGAATCATAAATGATGGATGTATTGAATGTACAGCTTAATTTCCCATATTCCTCAGAAGGATAAATTGTGTTCAAGAAGTTGTGGAACTGCTCTATAGTTACTTTGCCATAGTTACTTTGCCATTAGGCTTGGGCGATATTGAACATTATGCAATATCGATATATTGCCTGAAAAATAAAGATAATATCGAAATATCGATATGCAAATTATAGGATGTCATACGTAAGTCGTATGTAGTGTTCTGGGCAAGGTAATCTCGTCTCTGCTCAAAAAAAGTCGAGTAAAACTTTTTGTACAAATTAACAGAAATCACTGCAAAATATATACATATCATCTTCAAATAAACACCCATTATGTTTAAAAATGTTCTTTACCCCATGGTTTCTATCTCAAAAGATCAATCACAGAAACATTGAAAAAGTTTAGACCTCAGCATATTCTTTAAAAAAAAAAAAATGTTGTGGAACTGGTATTAAGCCTACACTGTATGCCTTACACAAATCGGCTCCAATTCTTCTTAAAATTCTATAAGTCGCTTACTTATGAAAGTTGTACTGAAAAGGCATTATTTTGGTAGCATTATATGGACTTCTAGACATTCAGAAGTCCATATATAATGCATATTATCCAATTTCTACTCTGCTTCAATCATCGCACGAGTGTTGTCACTCCGAAGAAACAGTTGTAGCCTAGATGGTATGTGTGTACATAGTAAAGTACTGTACAGTGAGGTGTATGTAGTTACTGCACTGTACATTATCTGATCGATCTGGCAAGACCAGTCTGTCAGACTTTCTGAACGAACAAATTAGTGAGAAAAACCTCATAGTTTTGTCAGTAATTTGTCACTTAATGAGTGTTTGATATAAAAATTCAGATTCAGTATTCCTTTTGAGGAAACTTAACACGATGTTTGAGGATTGTTGTCTGAACATCGTAAGCCACCAAAGTATAAAGTTGAAGTATTGCGCAATGCCTCTGTACTCCGCGAGTCAAGTGGTTTTTTGTTCATGGAAGGATTTTTCGGTAATTGTTATCACAATATTAATGTTTTAATAAGTTTTATCATAACTGACTTCCTGAAACTGATATAAATGAAATTAATTAACTTTTTGTGGCTGTTTAGTAAAAAAAAAATATTGGATGTTTGATAGTCATGTTTAGCTTTTTAATAATTCATGTATTGTGTATTATTGAAAAAACATAATATCGATATATTGATACGACCCTTGAACTCAATATCGGCCATATCGATAAAATATCGATATATCGCCCAAGCCTATTTGCCATTAAGCACCTTGAAGTCTCACGTACCGACTTTCACTGCAAACAAAATAAAACCATATCACCCACGTACTGAATATTGAATTATTATATGCAAATTTGCCAACTCGAATACATGACCTTTTCCACAACTTCTGAAACTTTAAAGTAAAGCGCGTGTGAATTGTCACTTTATGCCAATAAATATAAAAAAACCAAGTGTATGCTTGTGTACATATGGGGAAAAAATGTAAAATTGTATCTATGTAAGTGTTAAAGATAATATACACTTAAAAAGAAATAAGTTGTCAAAGTGGTTTTTATCTATATTTTAATTTTTACTAAACTTTTAATTGGTTTTTGATGCTTTGAACCAGTGCCAAGTGTAAGAAATACTCAACCGTGTGATAAAAAAAAAGCCCATGAATGTCAAATCCTTTTCCCCTGGGCCTCTGCATGAAATATGAGCCGCACAAAATTTGGGCTTGCCCAATCCAGTTTCCCATCGGTGACGTGTTCGGAGAAAAAACTTATCCGATTAAGACATAATATTCTTAAATTTTGGACAAAAATGTTAATGTTTTTAGACCCCCAGAAGTACGAATTTGTCACCAAAATCGGGGGCAGCCCTCCCCCTCCCGAGATTGCCGTCAATGACATAAGAATGAGATATCTGTTAATAGAAAGCTTGTAATTGCATGTTTAGACTACTGTAAGGCGTTGGAGGGGGAAAATTGGGGGGGTGGGTGAACATCTACAAATTTTACATATGGTTGTATTCTTAACTACAACAATCATGATTGGCAAATCTTAGGGGGCAATTCAGAGGCGTAGGAAGTGGACTAAGATTTCACCGTCAAGGTTCCATGCATGCTTCATGCCCGCGGTAAAATTAGGAAATTGAATTCGTAAAACACAGGAATGAGGTAAAATTATTAAAACTTAAATAAAAAAAAGAAGTACATTTCCTCGAATTTCACGAGAGAAAGAAAGTCTAAGAAATTGGCCCAGTTGACAGAAACTTAATTTACCACTTGGCCATGTCTGCCAGTGCAATTTTTGCACATGTAACCAGGAATTTCTTTCGAGTCGTTCCCCTTTCATACTCCCTTTGGTTAATTTCTATGGATGGAAAGTTCTATAGTTGAAAGAGGTACTAAGGCCTGTCATTTTATAGGGTTTATATTTATAGGGAAGGTAGGTAGCTGTTTTTAACCTCCAAACAGGATAGCAATTACTCATTTATAGGGTCGGGTTTGGGACCAGAATCTCGATCCAATCAGACCTTTTACTTCCATGAGCAGACGAGAGGAAAGTTGTGCCATTGCTCTTCTGTTTGGGCGTAGGCGAGTTGAGGATACGCAACCGCATTTTTAGTCGGTTTTGGATTGATAACCCTGCGTGGGTTAATTTTTCTGATCGTTCAACATCGCCCTGGTCCTGGAAAATACATCTGGCGGATCCAAATTCGGATCAAACATAGAAAAGCAGGCCAAGAAAAATATCTGCGCTGCTTTAATCGTTAAAATTGTAGAACATGGATGAAAATGTGAGATTTACATGTATATACAGGGCCGCCGAGACGATCGTGGGGACCGAATTTTCCCCCGGGCCCGTTTTTTTCCCCAAGCCCCGTAATGAAATTTTGAAGAACAAAAGCAAACAAAGTCACTTATTTCTGTACCAATTTGACACCGTTTTCTCCATTGTCAAGCATAAGTTTTCACCAGATTTTAGGACCCCGCCTTTTGCATGCACATTCCTTTTCTCAATTTTACGGGCTCTTATGATCCAGGCCCCTAAGGACCACAGGCCCAGGGAAATTTCTGCTTGATTCCTCTTCCGGCGGTACTGCGTATGATCTACATATTTGGAACAAAGGAAGAATGGCAGTCAAGGTCTCGTGTTCAACAATTAAGACCCCACCCCCACACTCATCACTGCCCCTCTTTACAACTCATGTAATTTCTTTTAAACAGTTAAACGGATATGGTTCTCTTGGGCGTCGGGCTAACCAATTTAACAAAAGCTCGATGCATCAGTGTATGAGTAGATGGGCGAAGGGAATAGACTGATATATGTATAAATGGGTAATAAGGGTGTCATTGATTCTTTAGTCTTGTCTTGTGTGTGTGAAGGGGGTCTTGTTCTGTCTTATCACTTATCAGGACACAACGAACAATTTCTGCTTATATAATACACATTTGTTGGTACGCAGTTAAAACGTGCAGGGGTGTATAGACATTCCGCGGTTATAGAGACAATCAAGTGACAGAAAACGGTTGGAAAATCAATACCGAAGCTCATAAAAAGGTAATTGTGCGTCCCAATCAGACCATGGACATGGTGATCAGACTTGTCATGAAGTAAATTGGATGACCTCGATCTGAACTTACTTTCACTTTGTTCACGTGACCAAGAGCAGGTTATAAAGGCTATTTTCTTGGTAGTTCAAGGAAAGAACACGGTGCCCTTGTGTGTATAAGACGACGGACTTACAGCACAGCCACATGCATTGTCCATGGTATTGCAATATATACAACGTTGTATCATAGAGGTACCACTTTTTAAAGTGTTACCTCTATGGTTGTACGTATGCATATGAGGAGTCGTTTCAGAAAATGGCAAACTCCCTTGTATAGTATGAGCAAGTTCCTTGGTAGGGCTTATGACTATGAGGGAGCTGATAGGCATAGCCGTACGAGGCGGGGAGGGGGGCTGGAGGCGGCAGCCCCTGTCTGCTGGATACCATATTACTGGGGAAGGAAATATTTAGGTCATGCCCTCTCGACTCGGCATGATGATAACAATATGAAACTTGGGCACCGATCTTATAGTCAGGCAGTGCGTAGAGATATACTAAATGTACTTTTTAAATCAGTGATTTATATATATATATATATATATATATATATATATATATATATATATATATATATATATATATATATATATATATATATATATATATATATATATATATATATATATATATATATATATATATATATATATATATATATATATATATATATATATATATATATATATATATATATATATATATATATATATATATATATATATATATATATATATATATATATATATATATATATATATATATATATATATTATATTTATTAAACAGTTATGTTCGAGTTCAGGACAACGGTATTTTCTCCAATTTTCCTGTTATTTGAGTATTCGTTGAATTTATTTTCATGATTGGCATTCTTATTGCTATGATTTGATATCCCATACGTGCCATCGATGTTATATAATTGTTTTATATGGTTTTGCTTATAAAATAGACCTAAGGAGAGAAAATTTTCATATACTATCTCCATGCAGACTGACAGTGGTTGGCAGAGTGGATGGCGTGGAAAATAGTATGATAAAAATGGAAAATATGTTATAGGCCTAACAATGGAACAATTTGGACCTACGAAACACCCCCTGGACCCTACCAGGGCTTCGCCCGTGGATCCCAAGCAGGCTCCTGGACCCTACGCAGTGCCGCCTAACGGCGCCATCATGTGATTTCAATAACAACCTGGTGTGATTAATTTTGTCACCCTAAAAAATCATCCCTGGTTCCACCCTTGGCAAGAACGTTCTTGCAAAAAGAAAATAAATGAACAGATATAGAGGCATAATCTCTTAAAACATGATGTGATTCACCGACAGCCAGGGCGCCGGAACGGAATGGCAGGTGGGGCAGTTGATGCATATGCAAGTTGGTCGAAATTTAGTTTTTGTTTCTTATTAAATTGTTGATTAAGATTAGATTAGAGAGGCAAGATTAACAAGGCAAGACTTAATCATTGTACGATTTTGAATGTTCATAAAGACAAAAAATACAGGAAAATAATTTAGTTTGGAAAATGACTCATAAATGTCAACATTCATGACATTCAGCAGTTCAGTTAAAACGACATTAAGCAGTTTTAGTGTTGGACCATTGGTTTGAGCCTCATGCCTCCCAATACATTATAGAGTTATATTATATTCAATCACAATTATAATTCTCATAATACTATTGAAAAATTATTTTTAATCACTTCAGCTGATGTCAAGAGTTCAATGTTAGTCTACGACAGTTGTCAGTCTATGACATATTGACAATATGTTATATGAACTGATGAACCGATGGGTTTTCTCCAAAAAATGCCCAATATAATCAAGGATCTTTAAGTGCCAAAAGCCGGGAGATTTCATTTCCTGGCATCAAGTTTTCAAAAAAATTCGAAACCCAATAATCTGAAACTCCATCCGGCGCCCCTGCGACAATTCTGTCAAAACAGGGATACTGTTATAACAGTATCCCTGGTCAAAATTTGTGATGTATAAATACAGAAATATGTAAATCTATCTCTTTTTCTGAATTACATTTCAATTTTTTGAAATCACCACGTGTGTGTATATAGGGGTGGGAGGGGGGGGGGACCAAGAAGGTCATATACCCCTCCCAAGGCAAAGTGTTTAAATCTAGCCGACTTTTGAAGGCAATTTTGTATTTTTAAAGTAAAAAAATATACAAAAAAATTCCTCGAAAATGTGGTGTCGGCGTGGGGGTGCGGACACCCCATTCTTGCCTTTGGCTACATCACTGCATGTATGGATAAAAGACCTAGGATTATGGGTGGTGTGAAGTTGTTTTCTAGTCCCTATCTACTTTCCAGGGCCTGTTACTATACTGAGTTCCTTGGTCTGGCAGTATGCCAGACTATTCATGCACTCATATAATGTCACGTAAGTTCTATAAAATACAAATAAGAACTTTGACTTTAACTTTCATATATAACATCCAAAGTCTGAATTAAAGAATAGGTCGGCCTTTTTTGGGAATTTAAGGAATTTTTTTGGTATTGCTGTCAGTCACGGTTATATTGTAAATTTGGCACATTGTATAATACGTATGCATAATACAATGCAGTGGAGTCCTGTAGACTGTTTGCTAAAAATCACGATTTTGATCAAAGTAAAGGTCTCATAGTCTGAGCCTGCCGTCTGAGTCGCTGATGTGGGCAAATGTGGTCGTGGCACCATCCTGGCCAGTAGATAGGATTAAGCTGTTAAAATTATGGCTGACAAAATGTGTAAATCTTGTAAATGGGTTTGCTGAAGTGGGCAAATGTGGGCGTGGCACCATCCTGGCCAGTAGATAGGATTAAGCTGTTGAAACTAAGGCTGACAAAATGTGTGAATGGGTTTGCTGAAGTAAGCAAATGTGGGCGTGGCACCATCCTGGCCAGTAGATAGGATTAAGCTGTTGAAACTATGGCTGACAAAATGTGTAAATGGGTTCGCTAAAGTGGGCAAATGTGGGCGTGGCACCATCCTGGCCAGTAGATAGGATTAAGCTGTTGAAACTATGGCTGACAAAATGTGTAAATGGGTTCGCTGATGTGGGCAAATGTGGGCGTGGCACCATCCTGGCCAGTAGATAGGATTAAGCTGTTGAAATTATAGCTGACAAAATGTGTGAATGGGTGCGCTGATGTGGGCAAATGTGGGCGTGGCACCATCCTGGCCAGTAGATAGGATTAAGCTGTTGAAATTAGAGCTGACAAAATGTGTGAATGGGTGCGCTGATGTGGGCAAATGTGGGCGCGGCACCATCCTGGCCAGTAGATAGGATTAAGCTGTTGAAATTATGGCTGACAAAATGTGTGAATGGGTGCGCTGATGTGGGCAAATGTGGGCGCGGCACCATCCTGGCCAGTAGATAGGATTAAGCTGTTGAAAATATAGAAGACAAAATGTGTGAATGGGTAGAGGGAACTTTGACCGCATTGTAATTAATAATATAAAACTGAAAAGCAATTATGAAACTAACAACAATTTTGACCATGCATCAGTTTTTGGAAAACAGTCTTGTCTGTTTGAGTTGGAAATCTCTTTTCATGAAGAGACCAAAAATAATCATGATTCCTATAATATGCATTATCTAACACTTTGAGACCGTATGATATCCATTCCAATTGTGAAATATGTTGCTGATATTTTTGCTAGCTATATATTTTGCAGATACCACAATACAACTCTGCCAACAGCACATACAATGTGGTACTGTATTTCAGCGGTATTCCCGCAATTCCAGTTCAATCAAGCCTTGTTCTTTCAAGTTCCATAAGTTAATTTTACAGCCTCTTGGTATAACGTGCCAGGTATCTTTAAATGCTATGGGTCGTTATTTGCATACAGTCACTAAGGCCTTTTGCAGCTCCGCCTCTTGACCCTGATGAACTGAAATTGTATTTCCAAATTAGGAAGTAAGGAATTTGGGTGGAAGTGGTTATGCTAACGAGCATGGTTCACCACCTGTAAACAGGCGATTTATTGACGCGAGTGGGTTGATGTTTGTTCTGAATGGTAGTGTTTGTTCTCAATCAGGTGACACGTATTCCCTGAAAGGAGAAGCTCGTAGGCGCACCTTTGGTATGATTAATAATTCAGGTTATTCCAAAATTTAAAAGAATGCTATGCTTCTCAGAAAGAAAATCCTGCACTGATCATGTATTCATCTTATTTTCAGATCTTCCGGATGTGAACATACTGTCCCTAGTAATCATCACCATTTTTCAATATTATTTGCCTGCCAGTCATGATGAACTTATTTGTGAAAATCACAACTAATGGACTTCGAAAATCACAATTACCCAGATGTTTCCGAGAAATTCATGACATTTGAGTGATTCAGTGTTGAAGACAAATGTCCATGCATACTGAAAATTATTTTTTCGAATGACTGGTGTGTCTGATTACTTCGAATATGGTCAGGATGGAGGTCTGTTTTACCCTGTTTACCAGGGAGATTCTCGCTTGATATCCGGGAATGTTAAATTATCAAATAGTGCGGAAGTAACGATTTAAGGGGGAAGGGGAGGGGGGTAGGGGGCTTGCAAAGGGGGCACTTTCCTCACCTATTTTTTCTTCCGAAATTATATTTTTGTATGGTGATTTTTTGCATCTTGCGTAAGTTTGTGATTCCCTCTCCCACTTTTGATTCCTACCCCCTCCCCAATTTTGGTCAGCAAATCCCGCTCATGCCCACCAGTATAGCTACTTCAGAATTTTCTACCTCAAAATTCCCCGATGATCGATCATGCATTCGTTTTTAAATACTACGATTATTCAAATGCCAACTCCCTGATTGAAAGCACTCATGAGGTATTGGTAGTTGGTATAGCCGTCAATCTTTTCCCCTTACCGCCAAACTATTGATTGTTAGCGATGGCAATCCACCGCCATACGAAGATGAACCAGGGATTTGTTATTTGGACCAAAGACCTTCCACACAGGAAGGCCCTTGTCTGCACGAACATGCTATTGAAGACAGACAGTATTATCTCCCTACTTGAACTGTTGAAGCATTGAGGCTCCTTCCCAATTATTGTGGAAGTAAAGACGGTTTTAACCAACTTTGGTTGATGCATTAATGATAATTATCAGTGGTGAAGCCAGGCCTTTGAATTAAGCGAGAGAAATGTGTGTGTGTGTGTGTGTGTGTGTGTGTGTGTGTGTGTGTGTGGAGCTGGGGGGAGATTATGGGACAACATATGTTGTGTTACTTAAACACATTCAAATTTAACGTTGCCATTTTAGAATTTAGGGGGCAGTATTCCAGTCATTTCTCATACGTCTCTCCACTATAGGCCTACATGATACATAGCCTTTTTGACATACTAAATGACCATAGGCGTAGGAGCAGGGGGAACGTTCCGCCCTAAATTTTGTATTGACCTACATGGTGCCAACTCAACTAAGTCAATTTTTACCATTGAACTAGTGTTGTAGAATATCTTTGTTCACTTCAATAGAGCGAATGTTCCTACGCCTATGAATGACGAGGGTGAAAATGCTCCCCATTCCTTTTGGTTGCCCTCCCCCTCCCTCACCCCAGTGGTGAGTTGTTGTTTTTTACCCTAAGAACATATTACTACGAATTAAATACATTGATGATAAATAGGAAATTAAGATCATCAACTCGAACTCAATAGTCAATATTGAGTATAATAAGACTCGCGTTCCTACAATTTTCGAATATTCCCTTCATTTCGGGAAAAATTTCGCTGATTTTGGGGAAATATTCTTCAATTTTCTTTTATTTCGTGAAATTTGCTTTAAATGTCGGGAAACTTTTTAGAAGTTTTTTTTTATTTTTGCAATTTTCGCGGAATTATTATGACTTGTTTACTGGGAATTGGTCAAACATGGACTGAACCAAATCACACTCGAAATAGTCTACTGTCCATACTTAAACTATTCTGTGACGTCACTGACATTGTCAGATTGTGACCTGGCATCGTAAACCTATTCTCTGTTTGCAGGTTTGCGGCAAAATGAAAAATTCAGATATAGTTTTTGAGCAAAAAGTTTTTATTTCAAAGCTTGAAAGGCATGTTCCTTCTCATCTTGTCGACCCATTGGATGTGGGCGGGGAGCTCGTCGATGTGGTACCTCCTTGGTTGAACTGCACGTATTTCATTCACTTCTTGTCCAGGAGCAAGATGTAAAACTTTTCAAAAGTGCTGACTAAATCCGTCTTGGTATTGCACTTCGCTGTCCTAACTTTCCCCAAAACTGCTGAACTTATAGGTTCAGGAGTTGAGCATGAGTTTATATGAGTTCAGGAGTTAAGCATAAGTGTATATGACTTCAGGAATTGAGCATGAGTTTATATGAGTTCAGGAGTTAAGCATAAGTGTATATGAGTTCAGGAGTTAAGCATAAGTGTATATGACTTCAGGAATTGAGCATAAGTTTATTTGAGTTTAGGAGTTGAGCATGAGTTTATATGAGTTCAGGGACTGAGCATGAGTTTATATGAGTTCAGGAGTTGAGCTTGCGTCTGGCAAAGCTCTCTTGCCGCCATCTTTGCCGATGCCTTCGTGAGCTTTGTATTGTTTTACATATTGCCGTCTTTCTTCTTCAGTGGTACAATCTGTATGACTAAATGGTCTCTCACTTAATCTTTATGTACATTTTGATAAAACGGCTGCAGGACGCCTATTATAGCTTAGGTATTTTACAGGTTCCTTAAACTAGGACCTCTCCCGGACCTGTTAATGAAAAATTCTTTGAAGAAAAAGTTTTTCAAAGCTTGAAAAGGCATGATGTTCCTTGTCTAAAAAACGCATTTTCCCTCTTTGAACTGTTGAACTGTTGAAAGGGCACTTTTCCTTCTAAAAAAGGGCACTTTTCCCCATTTGAAAGGGCACTTTTCCTCTCTGAAAAACTTTTGAGAAAAAGTGCGGGTAGGGGGAGGGGGGAGGGGCACGTGCACACTGTGCCTCGGTTCCGCGGCTATGGCTAGTTGGACTAGGTCCTTGGTCAGTTTGTATCGGAGTATGCGATCCATTACAAATTTTATTAGTGGGGCATCTGTCTGAAAAGGGGCCATACAGGGCAAAATTTACAGTTGAAGTTGGATTCGAGCCATTGACACAGACCGTCGAGACCCTTGCCACTGACTGACTGATCAGCTGACAACAGAGTTGTGAATCTTGTCTAGCTAGGGGTCCTAAAACGGCCCCCTGGACTCGGTCCCCCATGCCTAGGGCCTTGCGCTACGCTCTTTGACTGGTACTCACGCACCACCAACATATTTGCCACCGCTGACTCTACCACTTCCCCCTCCCCCTCAAGCTATAGCCCACGTCCCGCCACTGCACGGGAGCAGTCATTTTGTTAAACCAATTAAGGCGAAAATCCTGGTCGCCTAATGCATCATATTTTTGTTTACTGTAGCTCGGCTGCTGGGCGATCAAAATTTCTCACGGTCGTCCAGTTAGCATTCACTGTTGTGGGGTGTTTGGTATATGGGGTACATTCGACTCACGGTTGGGGCCATTTTGGAACTCATATGGTAGATAGGCCTTTAAAAGTGTTTTAGTTTTATCTATTTTCATGGTGGGACAAATTAAGGTTTAATACTCGAAATACTTCACTCCCCACGTGATCCTTAATTCACAGAAGATGAAAATCTTTTGAAAGCATGCATCACTGCAGCATTTTTATTTACATTTTACTCAAACTTCGGTTAATACACCAAAAAACCCGAAGGATTGTCAGTACTAAGGGGACCGTATACAGGCCCAGGGCGTCCTCCAGGGCGTCCCCAGGGGTGTTCCAACCCATCCACAGGGCGCAGAGAGCCCCCACCATAGGGTAGCGTTTTCATGAGTGTTGTTTGCAGTGAGTTGACGGTCATTATGGATCTATACAGGCCCAGGGTGCCTGCTAGACGTCCACTAGGCGGGCGGCAGGGATTCACTAGGCGTCTCCAGGGAATCACAATGGTATGGAACGTACGGGTATATGGGGACGGTTTTGGGACCACTGTTTTGTATACAGTCAACACGGTGTACCCCTGAAGGGACGTAGGGTATCCATGGGTATGAGTTACTATGATGACGTGGTAACCATACCTAGTGTGTGTGTGTGTGTGTGTGTATGCGCGCGCAGGTGGACTAAAACTGGAGATTACGAGTTGTAAATTGAAGGAGCATTAGACCGAGAATAAGGGCGCTTGATTTTTGAATTTTACAGATTTATTATCCACAACAGATCTATCAACTTCATTACTCCATAGGCCAGAGACGACGTGATGGCAATGGTCCCTGGAAATCTATTAAGCAGAAAATTACTATAACGTTTGTGCGCTAGTTAAGTATTCGATTTTTGCGGGGACGCCCCGGGATACCTTACGCCCGGAATACCCTACTCCCCGGATACCCTACGCCACGGGAGACCATACCCTACGCCACGGGATACCATACCCTACGCCCGGGATACCTATGCCCGGGATACCCAATGCCCTGGGATGCCTAACACCCTGGGGTGCCCAACGCCCTGGGATACCCTACGCCCGGCATGTCCTACGCCTAGGATACTCCACGCCCTGAGATACCCTATGCCCGGGAGACGCCCCTGGGAGCCGCCCTTGAAAGCCGCTCCTGTGATAAGCCCCTGGAAGGTATAGATCCAAAATAACTGTCAATTCACCACAAACAACACTCCTCAGACAGTTTCTTGAAAACCCTCCCCTTGAATGGGGAGGGGTTGGGACCCCACGGGGGGCCACTGGGGACACCCCTGGGGCCTGAATTGGGTCCTACTACTATTGTCATACCTACAGAAGGCTTTAGTGAAGTGAGGGGGCACAACCCTCTACCGGGGACCTAGTCGGCTGGCCGTCGGGAAATATTTTGTTGTCGGAATGTGAGAGGAAATGTTTGTGTGTATATACAGATACAACATAGAATTTTATGGACGTCTACACACAGATAGAGTTGAAAAGTATAACTTTAGGTGTAAGTTTTTCGAAAATTACAAAGGAAAATTTAATTTAAAAAGTTGGAAACATAATAAACTAATTACAAAAATGTTGGAAAACGGTTTAAAAAATTTGTTTTGGTTATTTTCTCAGGGGGTAAAATAATGTTTAAGAATTGAGCAATTTTTTAGAAAGAAAAAATGTAAAGGAGTTGAAAAATGTCCTATAGTCTCTGACGGATGAGAAATAACAAGGAACGGTTTTTTTTTTATTTTTAAAGATCTTCCTTATTGAGGTCTTCGTTTTAGAGATTTACCTATATATTGCAAATCTCTAAAACGAAGTACCAAAATCCGAAAAAGGAAGACCTTGAAAAATAGACGAAGTACGAAAATAATGAAAAATTTACATCTTTTTTTTTTCTCTCGAAAATTGAAGGGAAAAAAAAAAAAGTTGCAACAAAAACTAATTACGAAAATGATGGAAAATAGTTAGGAAATGTGTGTTGGGCTATTTCTTATAATTTTTTCTCCACAAATTTCAATCATTTGTAAAAATGCAAAAGGGTTGATGAAAATTAATGAAGTCCTGTGAAAATTTTGTTTCTGAATAAAGAATAACAAGTGGAAAATAAATATTACTTTGGTCTTCCATCTTCGATTTTCGTTTTAGAGAGAGAGAGAGAGTTGAACAGAGCGTGTTCTTTTTGAAAGTCTTTTTATAACCAGTTGTGGTGCACTGGCGATTTTCTTTGTTTAAGATCTTCGGTCTTTGTTTAAGAGGTTCTCGTTTTAAAGATTTTAAAAGTTCTCCATCTTAGGTCTTCGTTTTAGACCCATGTCTCTCAATAGACTCAAATTGAATGAAATTTAAAGGAATTCTTTCAAAGTTGAAAGACACCACTGTGTAAAACAAAACTAATTGTAGTACGTATTGATTATTATTTGTGTTTAAATGACCTAAACCTGAAATTTCTTTTGAGCATTTTTTGTAATCTTAATCCTTCTTGAAAAGCACAGCATTTCACTGGCTACGATTTTCCCCCGTCTACCCCTATACGTTTAATTCAGCAGCCGCCTAATGACATATACAGGCTCTAATCAATTCCCTGCTCTCACACTAGGTAGCCGCAATTTCCTGGTTGTACTTACTCAAAATCAACAACGTTTCATTGAAAAATAAAGGTGTGATTCAGACTCTCTTTTCAACATATGAGAATACACCTTATCATGAATCACTCGCTATTTCACGCTCAGTATATGCAAATATGTATTACAACGCTGTGATCCTTGAATGCCAATTATGGTGTACACTCATTTCCTACAGGAGATTCCTTTTTATCATATCATGCTTTAATCTGGATATTCAAAAAATAATCAATTGCATCATTTGTATTGACTTTTTTCCTAAACCTATAGTAAGCTTTTTTACCAGGACAGCGCAGCATACTGATCAAACACCGTTGCTGTAATGTTACCCAACATGTTTACATCTGATCTGAATAATTACTTAAACAAGGACCCCACCTAGCTCCTAAACGGGATGACAAATATATAATGCATATTCAGTTTTCCACTTTAGGATAGCGTGAAAGTTAATTATCTCTATATACCTTACTGTACAAATTGAGCTGTCACAATGCAAACAGTGTTAAAAGCAAATAGAATGAGTTGCTACTGCATATTCAATACATGTTCTTTCACTTCGGGATGACCATATATGGGTAAAGTTTTCTTCTTGATGAGGACTGGTCTATGCTAAGACAGGGAGGTTATTGATTTATAAAGCCGTCCTCTCGTATCCTATTCAATCACTCATCTTACCAGCCACTGCAAAAAACAAGCGGAGCTTAACCACCTGCCAATTTAGTAAGTCTATATTTTGTTTTATTCACAGGTAAAGGAGTTTTTATACTATAAACTGTACTATTCGTGTTAAAAAATACCGTTTAAAATATTTTTTGTCAGTGAAAAAGTTTTTAATAGTGAAGACATTTTTATTCAAGAATTAAGTAATTTGACTCGAAGTGAGTTATCTGTGATTGTTTAAGGTTTCCACATGGATTATTTTTTCTCAATTTTTTGCCATCAGTACCAATCAATCTTTGACATGCCCACATAGTTTATCTTTCAAAGCCTTTTAGATTCAAATTCACGTCGAAAATTTAAATCTTCGTAACTTTTAAAGTTTTTTTCATAGTTTGTTTCTTTTCTGACCCTTACAGCCTTCCAATTTTAACCAAAGCATAACTCGAACATGGATGACGACGTTCAAGCCCTCGTGATAGACAATGGATCCGGTATGTGCAAGGCCGGTTTCGCTGGGGACGATGCCCCCCGTGCTGTGTTCCCTTCCATCGTCGGCAGACCAAGACATCAGGTAAGATTTTACTGGTGTTTTTCCCTCGAGGTTTAAGATTTTTCCCCTAAAGTCTAAAGCTACAAATTTCCAATTGTGTTTTATAGAATTAATCCCTATTATAGCTTTCTCATCCTAGTCATGAATTTTACTCGCGATTCTCATTGGAACACGTTTTGCTATATGTTTCTGTTTACGTTTATGAAAATTGAACTTTGCTGTTTTAAAATACAATACATCATAACTGTAATACATGTCGACCTTTAATTAGAGATACATGTGTTTAGAAGATGATTCAGATGCGTAGTGGTTTTTCAAAAACCGCACCTAGTATGGCCACGCCTCCTAATTATGTATTCAATCAGTCTGTATGGGTCTCTAGTATGAATGATAATTTTCAACGGTAATTTCTGCCGAGTCAATTATTGTATGGGGGAAAATTTTATCACGCATTTCAAATTTCCTCAAGAAAAGTTGCAGTTAGTTTCTCCCCCATCGATGATTTTGGAATCCAATGTAACTGAATTCAGAAGGGATATTCTTTCGCTCTTTTTTTTTAAGGTTATTCAATTTAGATTATTTAGACCTTCGTTAAAATGCTTTATTTCATATTTCATTCATCAGAATCTTGAGAAATGGGCACCGCGAGTCACTATGATTTCAGAAAATATAAATTTTTAAGTGTGGAAGCGATCGGGGTTGTGAATTACTCAAAGTTGCTACCGGCCACACTTGAATGGCAACCATAGGGGTCATAAGTGTTAGACTGCATGTAGGAAAAACCTCCAATTTTGATTTTGGATTCTCTTATTTAAAAACTTTTAATCCCTGGTCCTGAAACACCCTGTTAAAAGAAATACTCAAAAACTTCTCCTTGAATGCAAAAATAGGGAAAATTCGAGACACATTTTAAGGCCTTAAAAATGACATTCCAGTCGTTTTTTATTACCAAAATTAAGGTAAATTACATCTGATCATGGAGATACTATTTGGTATCACCATGATGTGATCATGAACAAATCTTAACAATTAGGGTGAAAATAACCTTTTATCAATATGTTGAAGGTTATTTGGTCATTTATTAATTGCTTATATCAAGTATATTTGATAGGGGGCCGTTTTTCAGAATAGCTTAATTTCCCCAATTTTGCACCCACGGAATAAGGGTTTTTAACGTTTTTTGCAGGGATGGATTGTTAAGGAACTTATCTTGCAATTAAGATTCATGACCAGGGAATGCTGGGATGCGAGAGTTTCTAAATACGATGCAAAATTTCCAAATCTGATTCATCTGAAGGCTTTATTCTATGCAGCCTATTGATGCTATTACAGTAATGACCCATATGGTTGCCATTTCACGTGTGACCTATAGTTTCAAACAATTTAACTTAATTTTAAGGTTAAGCTTTTTGAGGTTGGGAAATTAGGAGTGACTTGGTGCGTATTCATTAAAGCAATGATTTTTTAATAGGCATTCACCTCTTCGCTCGGTTGTTTTATTTGGGGAAAGGCACTTTTAAAAAGGGTTAGGAGGTCGTGGTTTTTACCTGCAGGGATCATAAGCTGTAAAAAATAGCAAGTGCGGGCAGTTTAAATACCCCAGCAATGATCTGGATCAGCTTTTTTCCTGAAAGAAGAAGGAGGGGGGCGGGGCTAAAGGGGGAGCACTTCCATACTGAAATAGGTATGTGCCGCCCAGGGTTTTCAAAATTAGGAGGCTGCAGTTTAAGAGATTATTTTGGTAACTGCAGTATGATATGATTTTTATACCTGCAATATGAAAATATGCAATTTTTTGAGACCTGCAGTATAAGAGATTAAATTTCTGATACCTGCACTACAAAAATTCTTATATATACCTATATCCCCGGGATTTTGTTTCTTTGAAGGATCCAGAAGCATATTTGCCGGTTGCGTTATTGTAGGGAAATGACCAATATTTCTTGGGGGAGGAGGAGGAGGAAAAAAGGGGGGGATTGGTGAATCCTCTGTTAATGGGAAAGACATTGATATGACTAAAATTTTGGATATTTTTTCTTTATCAAACCAAGGAAGTGCCCCTTGTGAACTCAAATTCTAAATTTTCAAAAGTAATGATGCCCAATAGGAAATTTAGGGTTTCCTTCATAAGCGGTTGTTTCAGTAGAAATAGAGGAATGAACAATTTTACACTAATTGATCAGTAGTTCAATTCGCATACCTAAAGAATTTTACCTAATAATAACACATTTATGTCATTTACAAACAATGACATAGGTAGTTAGGTAGTTAAAAAGTGAAAACCAACAAAAAATGTTCTTAATAGTAAAATATTTAAAAAAGATTTCCCAGAAAGGACATACAAAGACACTAAAGTAAGCATCTGACAGACTTTCTGGAATACTAAAGTGGCGCTATTGCACTATAAATTACAAGAACTGAGGTAGGTCGATCTCTGTGCTAGTTTTAACAGATTTGTATGCTAGTTCTCCTAGACTTGACCTTGTAAATAATGTTGTATTTTATTTGTTTTATTTTACAGGGTGTCATGGTCGGCATGGGACAAAAAGACAGCTATGTAGGTGATGAAGCCCAAAGCAAACGTGGTATCCTCACCCTGAAGTACCCCATCGAGCACGGTATCGTCACAAACTGGGACGATATGGAGAAAATCTGGCATCACACATTCTACAATGAACTTCGTGTCGCACCAGAGGAACATCCAGTTCTTCTCACAGAGGCTCCCCTCAACCCCAAAGCCAACAGGGAAAAGATGACACAGGTGAGGATTTAGATCTGATTTGTTTTTCTTTTGTGGAATGTGTTTGAATAACTATGTCTGGAATGAACATTTTCCAGGATAATTTATGTGACACTTGTTAATGATTGATTTATGAATAGTTTCAGGTGGTCGCCCCGGATTTGTTGCAACCTCTCTTTCAAACCTATGACTGCTTTCAGTTGACAAATTACTAGAAGAAGAAAAAAATGGTCGAAAGAATACGATCAAACCTGTTAATAGTTATGAATTTTTTTAGATATAAAGATGTTCAAAGAAACTTCACTCACCTCTGATTTAGACTGTCAGATAAACTGTTCCAAGTTTTGATTGACAGCTTATCTTGCTAAAGCTTAAAGGTATCCAGATATAGAATAGACTGACCTCTGATTTTTAAAGGCCAATTATCGTCTTTATAACGTGGAGGTTAATAGGTTTCATTTCATGTGTTTTGATTGGTCAAAATTTAATTGTACAATGTGCACTACATTGATAGACCAGTCAGTATCGTTTTGGAATAAAATGTATGCCGCTACATTTTAATCACGATAGATGGCCTTTAAGGTTTTATGGTCCATATATTTTACCCAGATAAGAACATTAGATTCTGAGCAGAAGTCTTCGAACAGCCACAAAAAGCATTTCATAGGTTTAAGGTTATGACAAATCAAAGTTTGTAAACATTTTCAGTATGTGCCAAAGTGATGACGTATGAAGTAAAATTCTTTTTAAGTTCTTTATGTTTCTTACCCCAAATATTAAGGTTTTGAATTGCATTCTGCTGCTCAATCTTGATCAATATCCAATTTTCTGTTCACTATAATCGAAATAATTTGTGAAAGGACCGAAAAACAATAGGTTAACAAGAACAATTTTCTAGTTCACCCATCGTAGTTAACAAAATATTGTGTAATTTATGCTAATTATGCATCTAAATGTCGTAAAATGGACCTATGTTGTTAGGACTTTTGCTCTTTACATGTTTTTTGTATATTTTAAACCATTCAAGCTCTTAGCTTTTGTTTTCTGTCCATATACCTTTAAATTGTTCCAACTCTCGTGAATGATATACTGATATCAATTGTATTTTGACTCAATTATTCTCCTCTTTGATGTCACAACTTGTGTAAATGTGACATCACATCACACATTTCATTCGTTATTCAGGGTTTTGATTTACTTATGTTTGCATTTGTTTTATATTTCCACAGATCATGTTTGAAACTTTCAACACCCCAGCATTCTACGTTGCCATCCAAGCTGTGCTGTCTCTATACGCTTCTGGTCGTACCACTGGTATTGTAATGGACTCTGGGGATGGTGTCTCCCACACAGTACCAATCTATGAGGGTTATGCTCTTCCACACGCCATTCTTCGTCTTGACCTTGCAGGACGTGACCTCACAGATTACCTGATGAAGATCCTTACAGAGAGAGGCTACTCATTCTCCACAACAGGTAAGTTTGATTTTCTTTTTACCTGTTTTTTATAGGTATGATTTGTGGGAATAAAATCTTGGAAATTAGTGACCAACTTCCTAAATCCTTTAAAAAACAATCTGCACAACTACTGTTTCTGCTGTTTGTTATTGGTTTTAATTCTCTGTAGTTGATACACTACAAGTTCTTGCTGGCACTAGAATGTCATACACCCCAAATAATTTTCTGTTAATTTCACATAAACTTTGGACAAGCCATTTGGCCACAAGTGAGAAAAGATTCCATATAGCTAGAACCTTTTTCCCCACGGCTCATCATTACCAAGGATGAAAGAGATGATCTTGAGTTTAGCCAGTTTAGGGAGTGGTGCCCATTACCCTCCAAAACTTTCCCCCTGAGCATATTGTTCATTATGCTCTCCCGAAATAAATTCTAAGACATTAAAGTTTTATTGCCTGGACAATTCTGTTCAAAAGTTGATTTAACGTTTACCGTATTGATCAGACCTGTAAATCATTTCGCTCTATAACTTATTTAAGTGTTTTTGATATAATTTCTCTAAATATATGTCCTTATTTTTATCTCTGCAGCTGAACGTGAAATTGTTCGTGACATCAAGGAAAAGCTTGCCTATGTTGCCCTTGACTTTGAACAAGAAATGCAAACTGCAGCTGCCAGCTCATCCCTTGAGAAGAGTTACGAACTCCCTGATGGTCAGGTCATTACTATTGGCAACGAGAGATTCAGGTGCCCAGAATCTCTGTTTCAACCATCGTTCCTTGGTATGGAATCTGCTGGTGTCCATGAAACCACTTACAACAGCATCATGAAATGCGATGTGGACATCAGGAAAGACCTTTACGGAAACACAGTTCTTTCAGGTGGCACCACCATGTTCCCAGGTATCGCTGACCGTATGCAGAAGGAAATCTCAGCTCTTGCCCCACCCACAATGAAGATCAAGGTCATTGCTCCACCAGAGAGGAAATACTCTGTATGGATTGGTGGATCCATCTTGGCTTCTCTCTCAACCTTCCAACAGATGTGGATCAGCAAGGAGGAATATGACGAGTCTGGCCCAAGCATCGTCCACAGGAAATGCTTCTAAACCAAAAAAACCAGTACACAGTACAGAAAAAACTCAAAGACATGGTCTAATCTGTCAGGTCTTCCATTTTGAGTTCATGTTGCAGCTTAAATCTACTCATATTTATTCATGAATCTTCCTTTTTAGTCTCGACAAGAAGTAGATCTTGGTCGATGAATTTATTTATCATCAACTTAAGCTGGCTTTCACACCAACTTGGTTACTTTGGCATTATTAATACTACGATTCTTCCTGTTCCTTTCCAAAAATTTCTCAAGAGAAAAACAATACAAAAAAACGGCAGGGATGATGATCATGGAAAGCCTCTCTTGCATTTGTAAAGGGTTTAAAATTTCCAAAAACATTAGAAAGATAATGACACTGATGATAATTCTTCTCATTTGTCCAAGAATATTTTATATCTTTTATTGATAAGTGAGGTTTTCAGGTCAACAAAGAAAATTAACTCATGTTGGCTAGTTAACTTGTATATGTACAAATGTATAGTTCTTTAAAATATTTTTTACGTTTTCAGGACCATTGTTTTCATGTTTTTGCTAGCAAAAACGTATTCCGTCTCACAGTGCATTCTTTCAATTTCCACTTCCAAGTAAACTGCCCTTGATATATTCGGCAATATAATTTTGATCATACAGTACTTACATAACTGATGACAAGAGACCCTTGTGTGCTAGTGAATATATTGTGGGTATCATAAGAAGAAAAGAAATAAAAATGAATTAAAAATAATACTTTCTTCGTTCTTAACTTTCTTCCATGGTCTCCTGCTTTAGTGCATAGTAGATAATGGAAGCGTAAAATGGCGAGAATGGAAGTGTAAAACGGTGATCTCCCTTCCCTTGTGTGGTACGGCTATCCTTTCCCTCTACGCCCAGCAACAAAAGTATTCTGTTCCTTAATACTAAGATGCCTCCACCGCGGAAAAAGTACCCCATCGACACACAGCGACCATAGAAAAATCAATTTGTGGTGCCCCAGCCACCTCTATCATAGTGGGGGTGTTCTGTATGCCACAAGAAAGCTTGGCATACCGTTAGCAGGGAGTTGTCAAAGTAACAACTCCCTGCCGTTAGCATTCCTCCGCATTTGCTAACGTCAAGAGTAGTCCTGAACAAGTTTCTTGATCCTTCCATGCCTCTTACAGGCATGCGCATGTTACTTTTCATTTTACAACTCGATTTTAAGTGATTTTATAGAAAGTTCCGTTTCCTTGAGTTTACCCTTTTCGCGTGCAGACATTCCTGTCATTGTTTCGTCAGGGAGTGAAATCTTGTAACTTGACATTCAAGGAACTTTTATCAGCCATAATACCATGACAAAATTATACTCGATTGCAGCTAAGATTTTGGTGTCCTTTGACACGAGCATAAATTTGTTAGGTGTCACTAAACTGCTAGTCAGCTAGTAGGTTCAATCTGACAATTGTCACAAATAAAAATATATCACTAGGGAAGTCTTCCCTGATATCACAACTAACATGCATGTATACAGTGCAATGGGGGCTGCTAACTCTAAACTTAAAGAATTTATTCGAAGACGGAAAGCAAAATAATGTGTTTTCATATGCATTTTTAAGGAGAAAAAAATGGATGGGATTACATTAGGAGTGAATCCACAAATATTTATAATTGGAGGCAAGTAACACAAAATAATGAAAATTATTGAGGAAACTGACCCTCTCCCCTCCCCTGCCACTATAACGTTGTTCCCTCCTTGCTACTATGACGTTGTTCCCTCCCCTGCCACTATGACGTTGTTCCCTCCCTGCCACTATGACGTTGTTCCCTCCCCTGCCACTGACGTTGTTTCCCTACCTGCCAATATGACGTTGTTTCCTCCCCTGCCACTATGACGTTGTCTCCTTCCCTGCCATTATGACGTTGTTCCCTCCCCTGCCACTATGACGTTGTACTTGGCAGTTCGAGTGATCACACTGACAGCTGATACTACATTTAACTTGGTGCACGTTTTATTCCCAGTTCACAAGAGCATTTGCACCTATTACAGTATTAGCAAAGAAAATAATTGTTTTAGCTGAGGCTTCAACTTGGGAGTATTCTTATGTAAATCCGTTTTTATTAAACCCTCTGTCATTCATTCTCTTTGATAAAGGGAAGATAATGCTAATAAAGAGGATTTGATCTTTACCATACCCCAACTAACATCAAGCTGGTGATGGTATTTTCAACATTTAGAGGTCCAAAATTCAGGGAAGAAATATTAGGAAAAACAAGAGCATTTTAAAGTGTTTTCCTGTTAATACAACCCATTTCCTTTCCATTTTTTTCCCTTTCATTAACAAAAATCAAAACTTGAAAACTAACATATGTTATTTTCAAAATTCAAAGTCTATTTAATTCAAAATGAAATGTCCTTTCAACCAGTGGCGTAGCCAGCAATAAAATAGTGAGGGGTCCGAGAAGGTTCTAGACCCCCTCCCAAGACAAAGCGTTCAAATTTCGCCCATATATATATATATATATATATATATATATATATATATATATATATATATATATATATATATATATATATATATATATATATATATATATATATATATATATATATATATATATATATATATATATATATATATATATATATATATATATACATATATATATATATATATATATATGTATATATATATATATATATATATATATATATATATATATATATATATATATATATATATATATATATATATATATATATATATATATATATATATATATATATATAAACAAGATCATCCCTATTTTGACAATTTTCTCGAAAAAGTGTGTGTGGGAGAGGGTGGGGTGGGGTGGGGAGGGGGAAGAGCCTTCCCCGTGGCTACACCACTGCTGTTTTCGGTATGTGGCTGAATAGAAAACTTTTTGTACCTGATGTCCATAAACCTTTAATCGTTGATATCTCACAGTCGGAAACGAAAATCACAAACCTTTGAGTTTACACTCCTACTCAAAATTTGATGCTCATTCACATCAGCATAAATTATACCGACATCATCCATCTGTATGGTCTTTCAGAAATCAGCAAAATTTAGCTTGCCAACTTAACAACATAATATGAAGACTGTGACATACGATTTCTCAGATTGACAATCACATTCGCCGAAAAATACCTTCACGCCTCAACCATGTCAACCCACAATTTGAACAAATATCGTCATACAGGACAGTACATGCAGTATACGCGGTATCAGGTAATGCAGAGCAGTTCCTCCCCCACACATTTTTATGTCATGTTTTTAAGGATGGAATTTTCGGAAACATGTGGTTGTTATATTAGTTCCTTTACAACTCCCCACTTCCGGTGAATCAAATTCAGTCCCTGCAGGCCATCAGAGTCATGACTGGTTTATACGATAGTTGTTTTGGTTAATTGTTTATTGGTTTCCTGCAGTGTGGCAGTAAACTTCTATGAAATACATCGTCCAGAGGGAGAGGAGCTACAAGGTATACAAAGAGATACCTTATAATCACGAATTCTTATGGACGATTTTTAGCATAAATCAAGGCTTTTCATTTCAGCAGTGGTAGTCCGGATGTAACATTTGCATGGAGTGGCACTGGCACATAAGCATTACACGATTTCAATGTTCATTTAATGGAAAGGTGGTGTGGTATGGCGTAATGTCGAACATTGGCGTATTCGGCTTTTGGTCGGGAGGGGGGGGTGGGGGAAGGGATGGCGGTATTTATCGGAAAGAGTATACCCAGAGGCGTATAGGCAGCGGGAGGGGGGGGGGGACTGATTTTGAAGTTGAAGGAAATTTGTGGTCATAATAGGCCTATTATAAAATTTTGCCCAATTATTTGACATTTTTGTAACAATTATTATCAATTTTTTAAAAGTTTTGGCAAAATTTCTTGGAATGAAAAATAGTTATGGAAGAACATTTTCGAATATTGCCAAAATTGAAGAAATTTCCCGAAATGAAGGAAATTGAAGAAACTTTTCCGAAAATCCTCCCCTCCCCAAAAAAAAAAAAAAAAATAAAAAATCGACAAATCCAAGAAAATTGCCCGAAAATGAAGAAGTTTACCCGAAAATCGACACAAAATTACCCAAAATCGAAGAATATTACCCGATCTGCCGATAATCGAGGAAATTATGAAAAATATAGAAATTTTCGAATAATTGAAGATTTTATTTCGCTATAGAACAAAGTCATCTGCACCAAATTTGGGCAATGTTAACCTTATACTGGTATATCCCGCTATATTGTCATACGGAATTTCGCCAGGGGAAAAGTTCCCCCTCCCTGACCCCCACTGAATACAAGACCGTCTTTAGTGGTCAGAATCCGAAAGCAAAAACAAAATGTAAATGCAACCGATGCAACGACCAGTAAATCTGTCGCCCTAATCTCCCTTTTGGAGGTGGGTGTAGTCTGTGAAATTCGAGTTTGTCTTTTTACTAATTGAGGGTGACGTATCCGTGTTTCCATTAACGGATGGGCCGGCTGTAGTGGCTAATGGAAAAGTGCCACTGCAGGAGGCACAATACTAAGTGAACAAAAGCACTTAATTAAAAAAATGTATATATACAAAAAACATGATTGAAATAGTGTTACCGGTGTAAAAGAAAATTCCTTTCCCCCGGTAAATGTTGGCCCCCGGCCCTTATTTCCTAGGAAATTCCCCCCCCCAGACAATTAAGCCGTAGCCATCCAGAAAAGTTTGGTCCCCATCATAGTAAAAACGGTCCGCTAGGAAATTTGGGCCGCCGGTCCTTCTTTTCTAGGAAATTTGGGCCCCCAGACAATTAAGCAATGGCCATCCAGTAAATTTGGTCCTCCGCGATCAATCATCAATACAGGCTGTAATTTCATAGGCTTCAACTTTGATGACCGACGATGATGAAGGTGTTTTGATAAAAGATATATAAAAAGATTTTCGAAGCTTCAGTTTAAATTGTCTACATTTGCTTGAGGTGAGAAAAACGAAGAAAGTTATATGAAAGTTGTGTCAGTATTGTTGTCATACCTTAAAATCCAGATATGATCTTATGAGAGTTTACTTAATTACGCAACATCCAGTCTTTGCTGCTGACCTCTTTGCGTAAGGGTGTTGCCGAATTTTCTCTTGGATTCATTTCTGTGAGAAAAAAAACAACGGTACATTGTGTTTGTGGTCAAATTCTACGAGTACAGCGGCGCTGTATTCTGTACATAAACATTACTAATTTCGGTTTTAGCTTATCACTTCAGTACACAAAATTAATTGAAGGAACTGTACAGACACACCAGTAAATCACCTAGAAAATTAGTACGGGGGGACCAAATTCACTAGACATTCCTTAGGGAATAAGGACCGGAGGGGGGAAGGGGGGAAGGGGGAATTGACTATCACACCGGCAATGCCGTGCTCCCATCAGCACGTGGTGGATGCTACGGCCCTGCTGAATCTTTATTTTTCACGCTCAACGTGACAATGTCTATTACAGTATTATGTATGACTGTGTGACAGGAATTCTATTCAGATTATTCAGTTATTACCGTCATTCTGTCACAGTGGCGTAGCCAGACCCCGATTTTTTTTTTTTTATTTGCAAACTTTTAGGAAATGTCTAAAATGATCAAAATTTCCCTAAAATCTAAGAAAATTGCACATAAATGAGCAAAATTTCCCTTAAATTGACAAACATTTCAGCGAAGAAAGGAAAAGTGCCCGAAAATGAACTAAATTTCCCAAAAATTGTCAGCAAATTCACACCAAAATTTGAAGCAAAATGTCTCAAAATGGAGCCTGGAAATTTTCCGAAAATTGAAAAAAATCACCCCAAAATGAACAGAATTTCCTTACAATTGTCAAAAAACTCACCGAAATTTGAAGGAAAATGTCCGAAAAAGAACGACATTTCCCCGGAAATCAAAGAAAATTGCACATAAATGATACTTCCCTTAATTGACAAACAATTTACCGACAGTCCGGGAATACCCACAAAATAAGTTGTTTCTATTTTTTATTTTTTTTACAGGCACGTCACGTGAGGTCTTCGTACTTCCACCAAAGCTTGTGGGTGTTTACATTTCCGCTCCGGATCGTTCGAATTTCCATTGGCTACTGTGAAATTTTTATTACTGGTTAGGATATGAAAATTCAAAACTTTTGACCGCTGCCTTTTGAAATTCGCCGTCACCTTTTTTTTAAATCGTCGAATTTTTTAAATATTATTATCTCTTATAAACAAAAGCTAAAAAGGAGGAGGGAGGAGGGGGTGTAAGACAAATTTGCCTAACGAAAATTTGTACTTACCCGACTTATCGATAAACGATATACGTATACTTGCAATCACACAAAATATAACAATTGGGAACAGCCCTTCCCCTCCCGCACCTTCACTAAATAGATAATGGCATCCCCAGACAATTTGGTTTGGGGTCACAGTACTAACATGACTGAAGTACCAAAACGCGGAACTGAGAAACAGCGTGTACCCGGTTAATGACCTCTATTTTTTTTTTTTTTTTGTGCCCCAAAATGGTTTAAAATTAACACAAAAGTCCAGAATGTAGAAACTCGTGAGTTCCTGGGGCGAAGGACGGTAGGAATCAAGGGGTAAGAGGTCCCACTTAAGGGCCCCTTGTAAGACGGTCCAGGGGCGAAGTTTTCTTGTCTTTGATGCCCCAAAATGGCTGAAAATTAACACAAACTGACAGTTCGAAAATTTAAGTAAAAGTAAGCAGATAAGAAGACAAATTTAAATCATGCTCAGATAAGCACTATACATTCTATACAGTTACATGGTCAGATGGTTGTCTTTCTACACAGGCAGGGGAGAGATTTCTCTTGAAAATTGAGAAAATTTGGGCAAAATTGTGTAGGCGTGAAGCCATGGTCTGAGGATGGGTAAAGCCTTGGTCTGAAGTTTTCTTGTTTATTGCCCCAACTTAAGTTAGGAAAATATAATTGATGAAAAGAAGACAATAGTTAAAATATAACGTTAAATTCTACTCAGATAAGCATTTGGGTTACCATTTCTAAACAGGAAGAAGAGAAATTTCCTCTGAAAATTGAGAAAAAAAAAATCCGGCCAAGATTCTTGGGTTCATGGACGCAGCTCTGGTAGGGGGCGAAGCTCCAGGAAGATTTTTGAAAAATTATATTTTTGGATGCCCCAAAATGTCCTGTATATCATCCGGGCTCTGGATTTTAAACGTTTGTCGTTATGTATACGTCCCAGTCATGCCAGTTGCCAACCGAACCCAATCAGCATCATGCCGAGTCGACTGGTCGAGGGGAGATCTAGACGATTCGGGCATGATTGAGATGTATCACTGATTCAAACAGTGCATCCGACATTTTACATCACTGCCCGATTAAGTGCTTAAGTATAATGTTGTTAGCATCATTTCAAATCGGCGGTCGGGAAGACATGTTTCTGATATCTAGTTGATTAAGTCGGGCACTTTGATACAAGGACATCCAAAATTCTAAATAAAAAAAGTATTTTGTCTTTTTGCGAAGAACAAAAACATAAAGATATAACCATATTAATTTTCCTACAATTTTTTTCAATGGTGGGCCCTTTTTTTCCCGACAAAATAGTCAAATTGGAATTGCCCTACGATTTTGTTTTTTCGGGGTTACACCCCCAAACCCCTTAAGCTACGCCCCTGGGTAAAGCCAGACTTTTTTGCCATACAAATTTCCAAATCCAAGCAAGTTCCCTCCCCCTCCCCCACTCCCCTTTCTCCCTCCCCACCTCCGTTGCCGAAATTTTTAAGGAAAAAGTAAGATATTTTGGAGGGAAATGCCGGATATTTTGAGGACTATCAATTAAATAGGGTACTGCAATTTAAAATTGTTGTGATCCCAAGATGGTAGTCTGTGTATAGGCCTTTAGTCAGATAACATATGACTGTGTACTCTCACCATATGCATCGGCTGTACACAAGTAGTGTGTAGCATGTAGGGCATACTGAGTGTGATGTTTATCTCACTAATATGCCCTAGACTGAATGAGATATATTTATCTCATTACAATATTTGGGTGGGTAACCCGCGTGCCCGCCCGCGTGGCCCAGAACTACATCTCGATCTAGATCTAGTCCTAAATCATAGGGCCTATATTGCGGAAAATTGTTACTTTGCAAAGAGATTGTTGAAAATCCACCCTTTGGAATTAGACCCGCGGTTGCAGTGCTGGCATTAATGGGGGAATATAGGAGATTGTGGGAATCAGGCTTAAAATGAATTACACAGGGGATTTTGCTATTGACATACATTACATCAAATCATATCATGGATTGGTTCGTTGAAAGACAAATCCCCCTGAAATTCCAATTGTTTATAATGTCAACCTGCCACGAGAAACCCTTGAACAGTTGAACAGTTGAAACTGTTCAATTTCGAGTTATCGAAAAAATGGGCTAATATAACAATCTGTTGTAGCAAACTGTTTAAAACGAGACCCCGCGTAGAACCCGGTATCTCCAGCAGTATTTACATACAAACATTGTGTTTATGTTTAACGCCGGATTAAGTCACTACGTGATTTGGGCATGAAGGATTCGTGCTAAAACGTTACGTAGAACATGTAGAATAACAACGTTAGGTATTTTTGAACTAACAACCTATCAAGGCTTCAGTGGCGCCGTGCACATGCCCCAATTCCCATCCCCAATGACCCCACAAGGGGCCCTAAAGCTGACCCCTTGACCCCATGCTGAAAAGCTTTGTGCCCCTAATATCGAACTCCTATTTTTGACCTTTTTTAATGAAGGGGTGGGGGGGGGGGTCGTCTGTCAGTATCATTATAAAATTATATGGTGGTATATTAGATCGTTTGTATTCATCCTAATTTAGTTAAAGGAGCCGTGTATTGCACACATTCAGAGTCTCTGTGGGGTGCGGCATCCCAAACTTGGAAAATGCAAGGTTTCCCGGGGCTTCGCCCCAGAACCCCACCGAGGCTTTTCCCCTAGATCCCACAAGGGGCCTTAAAGCGGGCCCCTTAACCGCATGCCGAAAAGGTTTGTGCCCCCAATATCAAAGCTCTGGCGGCGCAATCCCCTGGCGACGTCACTGCAATGCTTAGATAAATCAATTTCAAATTAAAATCGTACCAAAAGCACGACACATTCTTGTACTTCCTGATTACAGGATTTGATAATTAACGCATCTCATCTCATTTGCTCCCTGTGTTGCGCATGATGTGATTAGTGCACTGAACATACCGTGCAAAATGAATGCACAACATATGCAATTTACATTAACTTCATCAAAATCCATTTTCAGAATGATCTTTAGTGCGCGTACTAAATAATCCAGATGTGCGTACTCGTTCGTACGCACTAATTTGAACAATTCTATGTGGATCATATTATTATCATTGGATTGTATGGGGATCACAGATAGGTTATATTATATATCTGTGATAGGGGTGCACAGGGCTTGTGCAATTCACATTAACTTGGCACCCCAAGGCACCCCCAGGCCCCCGTGGCTACGCCACTATTCTGTCATTGGGCTTGGCATCGTGTGGGTGGTGCTGCTGTTCTGTTTTATAGAGGGTTGCTGTTTGTTGTAGACGAAGTGAGCTATGTATCAGCCTCCTTCGGACCAGGGATAACACAGGCAGGGAGGTCTTTTGAACATTAGACAGAAACTAACCAGCGGTGGCGGTTTTAAGGATATATCACTCACGGGAATGCCCTTCACCCACTTAAATTTACATGGAATGGGTTTATGTTATTTTTAAATGGAGACATGTCGTAATTGCAGTGCCGTTTTCGGATCTATGGGCGTTTTTGATCTGTTATTTTCATTTAAACGTTTTATCATTTTAAAGCCATTTATCGGCCATTAAAAATAATGAATTTTCAGAGCTTCCGGGGGGAAGGGTGGGGGTTCCCCTGGTTCATAACACCGCCATGTCCCCTATAATAATTCATTGTGGGACGAATATGCGTATGTCCCCCCCTCCTCCCCACAAAAAAGAAGAAATGTTTAAATAAATAAATAAAATGAAACCTTATATAATATAACGCCTATTTATGCAATCTTTAATCTGTTATCTTCATTTGACAGTTTTCTATCATTTTAAAGCCTTTTATCCTTCGAACCATCAAAAATCTTCAGAGCTTCAGGGCTTTTCCTGAAATCATACAACGGCTTAGTTCCTGGTTCCCACGCCGTTATATAGCACATGCTGATTATATTAGTATATGATCTTTTATCATTATTTAAAAGTTTTCCATCATCTTAAAGCCATTTTAGGTATCAAAAGCTAGGAATCTTTATAGCTTGGTCCCCTCCATCCCACTGCACGCCGTTATCATAGTTCGTGTTGATCATATTTGTCTTTGATCTGTTATCTTCATTTGTAAATTTCCATCATTTAAAGCCATTTGGACCATCAAAAACAGGGAATCTTTTGTTTTCGGGGGCTAACAAGCTCTGTACGTGTGTACCTATGCAGCATATACGTGTTATGTGCATACGCAGGTGTTATGAAGGATCGAGTTGATCTTCGACTCGCTTAGCGTCAGAAACATCCCGATTGACCTCTTAACTTGTTGCGCAACATCCCTCCTTGGTTTATCTACGAACTAGCTTATTACGGTAAATCCCTAAATGTACGTGTTAATAAAAGCATGTATGCATACACCAATGGTCTAGCAAGTGGTGGTGCCAAAAACTTTCCAACAAGGGGTCCAAGTACTCCAGCAGGCAGGTCCCAGCTAAATATTTATGATACTTTGGAGCTAAGCCACTAAGCTGGGGACTGGGGTCCGCCAAAGGTCCCCGGTCAGGGTCTAGGGATGAAACCTCGGTGGTTTCGAAAATTTTCTATAATTATTGGGTAATTTGGCAACTTTTTTTATAGCCAATTTTTAAAACTTCCTTCATTTCCGGACAATTTTCTGCCATTTCGGAAATTCCCTTTCTTTTCGGGCATTTTCTTCAATTTTCTATAACAATGTTTGAGATTTGATCGGATCGACGAATTAAAGTTTTATGTCCGCCTTACTTGGCAGGAAATATACAACCTGGAAGATGAACTTCCCTTTAAGTCTGACCCCCGGGCCCTCAGTAAATTTCACCTTCCCAGTCGCATGCTGTTGGGAGGTAACATTGGAGCATTATTAATATAGAATTTAACTTCATTCAAATTTGTCAGCATAAATATGAAGGAAAATTCCTTTAAATTGATGAAATCTTTGAGCCCACACGGGTCCCCATAGTACTGCAATGTGCTCTTGCTTAACAGGGATAAGCCAGCCTTTCAGACTAGGGGCATAACAACTAGCCTGACAACAACACTAGTCGGAGGATTATATTTAAATGCGGGAAGCGCATAAAAGGTCGTCTCAAAACCTGTATTTCTTAGCATATTTTGCTTTTAGCATATTTTCTGGACCTTTTGACGTATGATCTAGATCTTTTAGAATATGTTTGGACCTTTTAGTATATTTTATGGACCTTTTATTTTATGGACCTTAGCATATTTTTACTTTAGGCTATTTCACATTTTTTTAGAGGGGGAAGGGGTCGTATTCCCGGCTACACGCATAGTTAACTGTACTATGGGGTGCTCAGGTCAATTCGGAGTTTGTGGCAGCAACATGATTTCCATTTGTAATATAAACAAAATAAGCAGACGCAGTCCAGGATCTGCAAGCAAACAGCAATCATGTTTAACCTAATTATAAACATTGTTATCATAGGATGACGCATGACATACAGTCCAATGGTCGGTGTCCAAGTAAACTCACACCAAACCTATTTTTGCTCTAATAAAAACTCCCTCAAACACTCCACAGGTAAGGTTGTTAAGTAGCTGTGTGTCTGGTCTGCATAAATCGTTGTAGAAAGATCGTCAACGCAACACATTTTGGAGATTTTGTATCGTTGATCAATTCAAAAATGTACTTCTTAACTATTTGTATACCGAGTCTGTCGTCGTGATACGATCCTCGAACCAACGCATTAGGTAAGGTAGCAGCTTTCTTACAGCGGTACATCACAGCCGAGAGGATGGGGCAGAGGGGCAAGTTGCCCATCAGGGTGCTGCACACAAGGGGATCCGAGAAAGGCCCAAAGCGCAACGAACACACAAGGACGTTCATCAGTATTACCTGTTTGGGATGTAGCCTATAGGTTGTTATTCAACTTTATTCAAGTCTATTTCTAAGTAGCCCGGGCTTCTCTCCCATGTCTCCAATCTGCCAATTCTCTCGGCAGGCCTGGTCGTGACTGTCTTATATTGAATATAAGACATGTGTATAGTTGGCGCTGCGACTTGGACATGTGCATAATGGGCGCTGCGACTTGGACATGTGCATAATGGGCGCTGCGACTGAGCTTTGATGTTTGGGCTTTAATTTCACCAGCGTAGCGTCAACTAACAATTTGAAAACAACTTTGCATCAATCTGGGGATGACTTTGGACCAATCTCAGAGTTGCATCCATCTGTCCTTCAATCTGTAGACCCTATTGATCTTTTCATTATTTCTGTAATATCCGACTTTGTAAGGGTTGTAGCCAAAATTGTTAGGTGTGTGGAGGAGGTAGGGGCCGGGGGTGGCCGACGAGCGAACATACCCTTGATTGACACCATGGGCGACGCCCTGGAAGCTCTATCGTTTTAAATTATCGTGTTAACGTGACTGATGGAGATGAATATATAGGCTTACTGCAACGTTTCTGATTGGTCAAACTTTCTACACATATACTAATAAGCCAATCAATAACCGTCGCGGAAATGACGCCAATAGTATATATCAAATTTTCTGAAAATGTGTCCAATGGGGACAAGATGCCCTCTTTAAATAGGAAAATAGTTAATCGTTCTAGTCTAAGCCCACGCTCACAAACAACCAGTTGTCGATAGTTTTGTTGGCCGGGAATGTTCATAAGACTCTTCTGACTCTCTGGTTATACCCATTTGCACCCAGTGGCGTAGCTAGCATTAAGAAAAGTGAGAGGGTCCTAGACCCCTTCCTAAGACGAAGTCTTAAAATTTAGCCCACTTATGAGGGCAATTTTGTTTTTTAAAAGCAAAAAATGATATAAATAACAAAGATTTTGTTTTTGATTTTTGAAAAGACCCCTCAACCACCCCGTCCCCCCGTCCGCCCCCTCCCTCCTGTGGCTACGCCACTGTTTGCAGCATTCTATATGGATCTGAGCAAGTATTTGTTTCGTCATGTCTGTTCAATTACTGTTTTCTTTTCTTTTCTATAGACAAGCCTTTCTGCCTTTGACTTCAATCATGGATTAAGGCGTTCAAGCCCTCGTGATCGACAATGGCTCCGGGGTATGTGTAAGGCGGGCTATGCTGGAGATGATGCTCCCCGTGCTGCGGTCCCTTCCATCGTCGGTAGACGAATGCATCAGGTATATCGCTCGATGTCAAACAACTTATGGATAACGTGCAAATGTTGAAATATACAGATCGTGCATATAGGCGGAATTACGGGGATGCAATGGGGATTTCTCCACCGTAGGTATATCTTTTGTAAACTGGATTTTGGTTCCGATGCGATAGCATAAGGAACCTATGCGGTCATGATGGCGTATGTGTGTATGTATGTATGTATGTGTGTGTGTTTGTGTGTGTGTTTGTGTGTGTTTGTGACGCCCAGCTCGTAAACACGATATCTCAAGAACGATACACCGGATTTATGGCATATGTGGTACACAGATACCCCATAGTGCGTAGATGTGCAATATTGTTTTTGATTGAGATGCCATGCATATTAATGAGTAGGCGGGACTTAATGTAAATATCTTGAAATGATCATATTTTAATAAGTGCATGTCTGTTTTATTTAATGTTTGGTATAATTATGATGTTAACTGGTGCATGTTCATGATGTAAAAACATTGAAGTTCATTAATATGCGTAGTGGCGGGCTTAATATGATTTTGCAAACAAAAAGCACAAGGAAACACGATATCTCAATAACTATGAACTGGATTCATACCATGTGTGGTACCCAGATAGCTCATGCGGTCTGCAGATGCGACCTAATATTTGTGGTGGTGATTTCAAGCATATTAATAAGTGGGCGGGCTTAAAGTGATTTTATTTTAAAGTGATAAATGAGCAACTATGTCCGTTTTGCGTCATATTGGGCATGATAATTTTGTTGGTTATTGTGTACATGCTTATGTTATTAACAGATGTCATTAATATGCATGGTGGGCGTGGTTTAATGTGAAAGTGCTAAATGATATAAACACCATAAACGACATATAATATCTATGCTATATGTGGTACACAAATGGGTTCATGATCTGTGCGAATGTTCTAATGTTGTGGTAGTGATGTCATAAATGCGAATGAGTAGGCGGGGCTTACTGACAAATTCCTAAATAGGATAAATGAGCAATCGTTTTTGCATCATACTTGTTTTGATGATGTTGTTAAATATTGTGCAAATTCTTGTCAACAAATTTTTATTGATCTGCATAATGGGTGTAGCTTATGAATAAATATTATGGAACAAATATTTAATGATATGCAATGAAATGACAGTTAATACAAATCATGCAAATCAATCAACTTATGAAAGAGCATCGGAACAGCAAAACCTTTTGGTTCTGGTTGTATATTACCGTGATTTTCCCTCCCACCTTCCCACGGTGGGAAACTTGATTTTGTGATTTTGTGACTCCCCCCACCCCTCCTCTTCCCTACCTTCTCCGTCGGTGATATTTTGTTTTAATCCTTCAGGAAAAATCTCAAATATTGACTATTAAGTAGTCAAAGAAGCATTTTTATTTATTTTGATACTTGTCATTCGACCAAATAATTTCTGATGACCTTGTTTCGCTTTTGAAATTTCAGAAGAATAAAGATATATCGTACATCATGGTTCTCATAATCGATTGATCGGAAGGATTTAAACCACAAATCGGAACAATTGAATGTCATAATCCCTCGTCTCATGGGTGCGCCACATTTGGACAAGGTGGGAATTTAATCATCTCATTCTTTCCGCGAATGATACCATAGTCGCACGATTGATACCATAGTCACACGATTGATACCAAAGTCGCACGATTGATACCAAAGTCGCACCATTGATACCATAGTCGCACGATTGATACCATAGTCGCACGATTGATACCATAGTCGCACCATTGATACCATAGTCGCACGATTGATACCATAGTCGCACGATTGATACCATAGTCGCACCATTGATACCATAGTCGCACGATTGATACCATAGTCGCACCATTGATACCATAGTCGCACGATTGATACCATAGTCGCACGATTGATACCATAGTCGCACCATTGATACCATAGTCGCACGATTGATACCATAGTCGCACGATTGATACCATAGTCGCACGATTGATACCATAGTCGTACGATTGATACCATAGTCGTACGATTGATACCATAGTCGCACGATTGATACCATAGTCGCACCATTGATACCATAGTCAGCAATAAAGTCATGCCCATATTGTTATTATTATTATTATTATTATTATCATTATCATTATCATTATCCTTCTTCTTCTTCTTCTTCTTCTTCTTCTTCTTCTTCTTCTTCTTCTTCTTCTTCTTCTTCTTCTTCTTCTTCTTCTTCTTCTTCTTCTTCTTCTTCTTCTTCTTCTTCTTCTTCTTCTTCTTCTTCTTCTTCTTCTTCTTCTTCTTCTTCTTCTTCTTCTTCTTCTTCTTCTTCTTCTTCTTCTTCTTCTTCTTCTTCTTCTTCTTCTTCTTCTTCTTCTTCTTCTTCTTCTTCTTCTTCTTCTTCTTCTTCTTCTTCTTCTT